>MU788612.1:0-14598 GCA_026770625.1 Nicotiana glauca
GAAGTTGGTTCTGAGAAGTGAGTGAGTTTAAAGATAGCAGTTGTTAGGTTGACTCTCTGTGGATTCGACCTTGGGGCTAATACTTGGGTTTTATTTGCAACGTCCGCAGGATCCTATTTAGAGGATATACATTGGGCGTGATCAGCCACCGGCTCCCCATAACTGATTGCAATACTTTTTTAGGTGAGCAACGGGGTCGCCGTGCCCGTCATACTTTTCAAATTTTGGTGTTTTAAACCCCGGCGGCAAGTGTACATGCGGGAACATACACAGGTATATATAGGAGATACTTTTTTGCCCGCTCAAGCCTTGCATATTTTTTAAGCTCTGTTCGAGGCTTCTCATTTTCTTTGCAATCTTATCCTGCTCTGGGATTTGGGGGTTTTATCCTACCCCGGTGTGACCTCGTATGGTGCTGGCTGAGAGTAGGTGTATTGAGGATAATGAGGAGGGTCAGCCTGGAAGACGAGATTTTGGAATGTGAAAACTGAGGGATCGAAAGCATGCTTGGGTAGTGATGGTTGTGTGGTTTCGGAGCAGGGTGGAGCCATAAAGATGTTGGGAGCAGCTCCAGATGGGAACACCTGGGGGCGAACCACAGAAGGTGTTCCTAGGAAGTGAGCAGTTATAGTTATTGAATTCTAAGCTATGTGTACTAATTTGTGCACTATATTGACGTTGCTATATTTCGGTGAATTTGAAGTAAGTATTAAAAAAGAATTCGGCTCTAGGTATGTATGGCTAACTTTGAACTTGGTAAAATCACCTTGTTTGGGTATTCAAGTGCTTGGTATGTGATTTCTACATGAATTGGTGTGAAATTATGTGGTTGGTATGGTTGAGTGATTGTGGTTTTGCCTTCACTATATTGATGCATGTAATTGAAAATAAACCATGTTTGCTACGGTTGCATGCGTCATCCTGGCTTTTCTTTTGTTCCTTTTCACTTTTCTTTCTCTTTTTGTTTTGTTTTGTCTCATTTTCTTTTCCTGCTTCTCCATTTTCATTTTCTGCTTTTTCTTTTCTTTGGCCATGGTTTTCACTCAATGCCTTATTTTCTTCCTTTGTGTTTCTTTTTCTCTCTTGTTTTTCCTTTTATTTACTTCCCTCGTATTTCTCCTTTTTTTCTTAGGATTATGGTCGAATCTTATGTAGATTGCCTACGTATCATGGGCCCACATGAATCAGACCAGGCGTAGTTCTTGCAAATAAATGCAAAAATAAGGCAACAATTTTTGGGAATTTTTAATTTTTCATTAATAAACAACTGCGATTACAAAAGCTAATAGACTATTTGTTTTTTCTTTTCATGAAAAAAGGAAATTACAAAAACAGACTCAAAAGCAAAAATAAAGACTCGATTAACTAAGAATACATCAAAGCTTCAAATCCTAGGGCCCGCAAGGCATCATTCGGCATCGCCGCGGGCCTGCGTGCAAGACCCCTTTGCAACTGATCTAAATCCTTCATGAACTGGCGAACACATATCATTACTGAGGCAAAGAAGGTGGTACGACCCATCCATTCACCGGCCTGACACTTCATAACAATATAGTTTGTAATGCTTCGGATCCTTTCCCTGATTCGGCCCTTTTCTTGGAGGAGTCGACTTATTTGTTGCGTACGAGCCTCTAGCACCTGAGAGTCGTGGAAGTGAAGGTCTTGTAATAATTTTATTTCCTTTTCCATCTCAGCAATTAACCCATAGCACTGGTCCCTCTCGGCTTGGAATTCTTGGTCCTGCAGGGCTGCCTTTTCTTCCAGGGTATTCATTTTTCTATTCATGTTGGAAATGGTTCCCTCGTAGTTTCTCTTAATTTGTTGCACAAATTGGGCTCTTTCTTCAGTCTTCTTGGCCCAATGTGCCTGAAGTCTCGCCATGTTTCCCTCGGATTTTTCTAATTCTTCCTAGCAGTCAAGGACTTGTTTCTTTAACCCTATAATCAACCTTTCATCAGATAGACTTCTTTCTTGGTTCCTGGCATCTATTTTCATTTGCTGTATTTGGGCTTTGAGTGCTTCATTCTCCTGAGCCAACTTCTTTTTATCACCTTCATCGGCTGCCGCCTGTACACTCTTTTCAAATTGAAGGTCTCGAACCTGTTGCTCTAATTTTCCTATTCTTGTTCGGTACTCCCTTTCCTTGGCTTGCCAATCCCATTGAACCTGGGCCCCGTCGATGAATTGTTGCACGTGTGGACTTTTAGTGAGTCTCTCAGGGATTTGAAACCTTTTGCCAAACCATTTCAAGTATTTGGGATCAACCTCGCCTCTAGCTTGGTCCTGTACTATGGTCTTAGGCTCGAGGTACCCGCACTCATTACATATATTTCAGATTCTGCCTTTAGGGAATTCAGCCTTCGGGCCTAACTCAATGACTTGCCCACTCAGGTCTTCATCATTGTGCACCGTCTGGAATCTTCCAAGTTGTCGCAAAACTCGGTAAGGAGCATAAGGCTGTATGCTTCGAATACCCATCAAAAGAATATGAGATACCTCTGCTGATGTGTATATAGCTTCAGTAGCAGGAAGCCATCCATAAGCCCATTCAACTTTATCTGTGGTCACTGATCTTAAGCATGACGACCAGGCCTCAGTACCCTCAGGGAACTCAATACCCGTCACCCGGGTCCCGAATTCTGCAATACAACTCAACCCGGTTAAACCGTAGTTCATATATCCTGTGCGGTGACAGAGGTGCTCCTGTATCCACAACTCTAATAGCAAATTTCAACCTTGAAAGAATTTCACGCCTTCCCAACATTTGGTCAAAGCTCGGTACATTTCTGCTGCAATCAGGGGAACCACTGTGCTAGTAGGGTTTTTAACGGCAACATCCCGCATTCCTACCAGGACGAGGTCTATGTGACTATCTTTTCTCAGACAAACCACTACTCCCAGAAAGGCTACCATGAAGGCTAATCCTCGTCGGGCTTCCCATTTGTCTTTATTCCCGTCATGTGTCAAGCTGGTGCTGGGTTCCTCGAAACCTCTTGGGTTACCATATCGGTGATATAAGAAATGCAATGTACAACACCCCTCTGCTAGATGCGGGTCTTGAATGTCCCGGCTGATTTTCAAAAAATCCAAGAACCTATGAAGGGTTACCGATCGTGGGGCCAATGGGTATCTACCTTGGAGGTTCCCGTTGAGACCTACGTATCCCGCAATCTCTTCTAATGTAGGTGTGAGTTCAAAATCTAAAAACCGGAATAAATTATGGGTTGGGTCCCAAAATTGTATTAATGCCTCAATGATATCCTTCCTCGGTTTGATGTTCAACCAATCCACGAGCCCGCCCAAAATTTTTCCCACAGTATCTCTGCTTCCTTTTCCCAAATCATGCCACCACATATGGAGTTTCAAGGGGATCTCGCTAGGACTGAGAAGGTTTCGATGTTACTTGAATTCATCCTGCACATTTATTTAAAAGGGAATTTAATGATTTATTTTGAAAGATGGCTATTTTTGCAAAAATTCTTTATTTAGAAAACAAGGACTTGGTTTTGCAAATACGGCCTTTTAGCACTTCTGGGAGGAAGATTTTAAGGTTGTGCCCGCAAACTATTTGAAAATGACACAGGGTGGTTGTTCTTGCAAAAACAGCCTTCCGGCGTCCTTTTGGGGACATTCGGCTTATTTTTACCAAGAATGGCCTCACCCGACTTATTTATGACAAAAAGTTAAAATTTTGACATTTTTTGGCTATTTTTGCAAAAGGGAGGTTGGACCCGATGAGGGTTGACTACGTATCTCACATCCGGTGAGAATCAAACCAGTGTAGTACGGGTAGATTTGCCAAAATCAAAACTATTTTGAACAACAATTTTGTTTCTATTTGTCCAAATATTTTCCTATTTTTCTTTTTTTTTCATTTTAAAAAAATCCGGCAACATTTCGATATTATTTGGGCATTGGTTTTTTAAAAATAAATGGTCACCCTCACTTAGTCCTAACACTACTTATTTTACTCAATTTTCACTCATTTAGACAAGCCGGTCAACATACAAAGCCGAGCAAATAAATGCGCAAGTAGCACGTAAGAATGCATCAGGATGGTCAATTCATTTCGGTCACCTGTCCTAGACGGACCCAACCCCTGTGTTGAGTCCCCTAAGTCAAATGCACATGATGCAAACAAACGTCCTACTAGGGATCCGGCCGGAGTTTTTGTTCTTCTAGGTTTAAACCCTAGGTTTATTGGTGTAGACCTGGCTTACCCGAGTGGACAACTCGAGCTGAGGGGGAGGCAGCGTACCGGGGATACAGAAGCTCCGCCGGCTTAGCAACTTATCCAACCTAGTTCTAAATTGGGAAAGACTCTAAACAGAAGAGAAGCTACACAGAGTGCACCCTTCTCCATGATGTAGAAGACTCAGAAAGAGGAAGGGATTCGCGACAGTTTATATATACAATTTCGACAAATATGAAAGTGGTAAAACATTTAGCACATTTAGCATGGAACATGTATAAAAATCAGATAAATCCAAATATAACAATTGTACTAAGCTCGAATTCTTGAACCCTGAATCGAAATTCTGGGTTCGAGTCCCCAGCAGAGTCGCCAGAGTGGTCACACCTCCTTTTTTACACACCTACCCCGAACAATAAATGTATAAGGGATTTTTCCATTTAAAGTGACATTATTCGAAATGGGATTATTTATTTGTTTAGAGTCGCCACTTAGGATAGGATTAGCTTTTGGTGTCCCTAGTCACCGGTTTAACTTGAATCCCAAATTGAGGATAATTTAGACTTCCTGTTGGAGTCTGCGAACCAGAAATTCTGAATAAGGAATTCTGTTGACCAGAGGGAAGGTGTTAGGCACCCCGGATCCCGTGGTTCTAGCACGGTCACTTAAATTATTATAAATGGCCAAAATCTAATTTTTATACATGTCATCCTATAGTGCTATTTTAAAATTATTTACCGCTTTTAATTAAATTTTAGGAAAGTGAACGTTGTTTAAAAATGTGTTTTTGGATCACGTCACATGAAATGCACCCTGATCATCAACACATTCTTATTCAACGTTTTGGGATTTGGATTTGGGTTGCATGAAATGCACAGCCGTATTTAAGAAGGTAAAATTATTAAAAGAGCACTTAAAGCGACTAACGAGTTATTATCTTTGCGGAGGGCCGTGAAATTCGCTAAACGGCACGCCCCGAATTCTAAGGATTTTAATATAAGCAATTAATGAGGGCCCCACAATTTATGCATTTTTGTTTGGCGAGGCTCATCTCATTTTATTATTTATAGCCCAACCTAAAGCAAACTACGATTTTCCATTTATTTTTGTCTCTAAACAGGCCTAATCAATTTGCATTTATAGATTCGGGCCACAAGTTCAATTTCGAATTAAAACAAAAGGGAAAACCCTCTTAATTTAAACCCGCTACTTAAATTGAAAATCCAAATTTATATTTGCAAATTAATTCCCATATTCCTAGTACGATTTTATGGATTCTGACTTCTAGCATTTTTGGGCCTTGAAAATTGGCCCTAAACAGATTCAATCCGGCCAGTGCATGAAAGAATGCCCAACCATGGACTTGATGCAACACAAAAATTGGGCCTGAATTCTGTTAATCCAAAAGCTGTCCAAATGGCTGGGCCAGGGTGCAAGCCCAATTTTAAAATATCTTGTCCATAATGGACTGCCCAGTATATCGTCCCTGGGCTTAATTCAAGTGGCTGATCTGATACTGGATTATCAATTCAAAAGTTTCGTTAATGTAAAATGTAAATATAAGATTAAGGAACTGATCATCTACTCAAGTTTTGGCATTAATTAAAAAACATTTCAGCTTCCAAATCAATACTTTTACTGTCACTCTTAATGGCAAATAAACGGATAACATGTAATCAATAACGTATTTAGAACTGAGATGCCAATGTTGAGATATATTTATGTTTTTTGTGAAGATCCTATGAACTGTGAGCCACATGATTGCAACATGTATAACAATGGAATCTAATATGAGTTACTTAGTCCTTCTATGCACCACTACCTGAATTATATAAAGTCCAACTAAATTCACAAACAAATACTGATAGTAATTAGTCTAAGTGAACTTATAGGCAAGTATAGATATAAATCACAGTATATCTCAAGCATTCTTATGTTTGAACTAATCATCAGCTTATAAATTCTATCCAAGTTAATCAATGAAGTAGGCTAAATCGAAAATACATCCAACAAACAGTCCAGTTCAATCTAGTTTATGCAGTCCATGGGTTATAAATACAAGTCAAAGTAGATTCAATCAAATCCATGTCAATCAAAATGAAAGAGCATGTTATTTCATCTTGTCAATCCAAAGCTACAGCACATCAAACTCGAATATGTACCTGGAGATTGAGGCAAAACAAAGGGCAGGAGTCAGTAGCAGTAGGGATCGAACACCATGATCAAACATAGCAACAGGGACAATTGTAGGTTCGATACAACTTCACTAAGCCCAGGAATGAATTCAACAATCCATGAAGAGTTTGAAATCAGTCCAAAACCAGGAAATCAACCATAAACGACTTGAATAAACCCAAATAATTTTAAATTTGAACCTAGCAACCCCAGAAAACCTTCAACAATTAAGAGCACCCAAAATAACTTGAATAAACCCCAAAATGACTTGCAATTGAGTCCACAACACTAGGAATTCAGATTAACCAGCTAAGCATGCAGGCTATCTACAAAAACCTCAATGTAATAGTATATTTTTGGATTTTTCTACTGTATTATTTTTTTTTGGGGATTTATGCAGAAATTAAGATTTAAAGAAGGTTTCTAGAACTATAAGACTTCAGATTTTTGAATTTCTTTAAATTTGAAATTCAAATTTGAGGATCAGATCTGCGGGGATGATTTTGGGGGGAAGTTAAGAGCTGGAAATTTGTTTGGGGATTTTCAGATATGCAAAACTTTTTTAATGAATGCACTAAGCATGTCTTTTATAGGCAGGAAGAAGGGAAGGAAGGTTCTGGAGGTTTTCACTCATTTTTCTCCCTTTTTTATTTTCAGAAATTACTCACTAGTCCTAAAGTTTTGACTTGTTTCAAAAGTTACTGCTTTCAAAATGCTGAAACTTACACTAAGACCCCTTCTAGAAGGATATAGGGTGTTCTAGCTTTGTTTTCTACCTACGGAATACCTATACTACCCTAACTTTTATTCTGAAATTACTGAACCTTAACAAACTAACCCATTTTAGGTGCCCAAATTACTCTTGAATACCTCTGAAATTACTAACCAACCCCAACCCCTTTTTGTCCTAGTTAAAGTCCAACTATAGTTAATTAAAGACTAAATTATTCAGCTATATCCAATCAACTAAGCCTAATTACTTTGAAAATGAATACTGAATTAAAGAACAATTAAAATTAAACTATTTAAACTGACAGAAATATTAATTCAATCAAACCAAAAATCGAATAGTGTTCAAAACAGGTTTGAAAAGACAATTAAACTAAAATCCAAAACTACCAACCCAGGATTGAACAAAATGAAACAAAATTAACTACAAAACACATACAGAAATCAACCCTAAGAATAAACGAAAAAGCTACTGCATTTAAACCAAATACTAAACTTATTATCATAAGCTGAAGCAGTCATTAAAATTCAAATAAGGCCAGCAGGATCAATTAAACAGATTAACAAAGCCTTCAACTAATAATCAAACTAAAACCAAAAATCAAAACAAATTAGAATCTTAAACGGAATGAACAAACAAGCAGAATTTAGTACAAAATCAAAACAAAATCAGAACAGATGTGACAAAAAATCAAAACAATAATTAACTACAACATCCATTCATTAAGCAGAAACAATCATATAATTGAATCAAAACACATGAAAGAAGAAGAAAACAGAAACGAATTGTAAAAAACTTACTGTTATGACTCTAGGGTTCCGCTGCCTTATAGATTTAAAACTAGAAAAGCTCCAGCGATATTTGAACCTGACTGGTGGTGGATTCTTCACGAGGAGATTAAGGAGGCCAGGTGATATTGATTTGATGGGGATTGGTTGATTTAGGGTTTTGACAAAATTTTTGATTTAAGATTCGAGGACTTCGATGAGGATTTGAGGAAAAAGGTTTATGGATTTGAAGAGAGGAGGGTGAGGAGGCTCTTTGGTGTTATTTTGGTGGTGAACGAAGCCGGCGCCGCCAGACACGGCGGAGACGGTGACCATAGCTTCGAAGATTCGAGGAGTTGGGAAGGGAATTGATAGAAAATACTATGGGGGTTAGAAAGAGTAGAGGAAGGGGAGCTTCTGGTGAAATTTTGGGAGGGATTGGAGCTTGGCCGCCGGCGGAGACGATTTTCGGCTGGCGGCGACGACTGAGGGCGGCGACGACATTGTACGAGGAAGAAGGAAAATGTTTATTTAGGAAAGTTTTATGTAATGTTGGAATTAATTAGGGGCCGTTAGATTTGGGATGATGGATGGCCTGGATTGCTTCACTATAAAACGATGCCGTTTTGGGCGTCTTTGGACCGGAATGGGTTGGGGTTTTGGGCTGGACTGGTGGGGACTGGGTTATGGGTTGATTGGGCTTGTGCCTTTGCATGAAACAATGGCCCAAATTGGCCAGCCCTTTTGTCTTTTATTTCAAATTCTTTTGTTGTTTATTTTCTTCTTTTCTCTTTTTTTTTATAGAGGCCCAAATGGACTCTAAAATTATACTAGTTAAATTTTAAAATTAAACTAATTCCTAATTTTAAAAGAAAATTTAAGAAAAATTCTAGAAATTAAAAGTAAAAATGCGAAAGGATCATTTTTGTTATTTTCTTTAGTTTTATGTTATTAACATGCACACTATTTTATATTTTTGGAAATATATCGATTAAAATGCACACAAAATTTCAAAAAAGACACAAAATCATGCAATTAATTCCTAAAATTCAAATAAGAAAAAAAAATCTTTATTCTAATGAATTTTATAGGAGTAATTTAAGCGTGGCAACAATCACGTGCTCACAACAACAAAGCCTTACATCTGACTGTCAAGTGCGAAGGTTACTATGTCAAGCGAGCCGTGGTTGATGGAGGCTCGAGTGTTGACATCTGCCCACTCTCTACACTACAAAGAATGGAAATCGGGACTGGAAGGATTCATCCCACTAACGTTTGTGTGAGAGCCTTTGATGGCATTAAAAGGGATACCATCGGAGTAATTGATCTGATATTAACTATAGGCCCGGTGGATTTCGAGGTGACTTTCCAGGTGTTCGACATGGATACATCTTACAATTTTCTTCTGGGAAGGCCCTGGATCCATGCTGCAGGAGCGGTACCCTCTACCCTCCACCTAATGGTAAAATTCGAGTATGACGATCAGGAAATTGTTGTCCATGGAGAAGACGAGCAGTCCATTTATCGGGACCCATCTATCCCATGTTTGGAGGCAAGGGAAGGAAGTGAACATATTGTTTACCAAGCCTTTGAAATTATAGTCGCGGATCAGTACGAGGAGGGAAATCCTTGTCCCCAACCTTTCCTATCTAATGCTTCAATTATGGTAGCTAAAGAAATGATTAGACACGGTTTCAAGCTGGGAAAAGGATTAGGAAAAGCTCTACAAGGAATATCAGAGCCAGTAACCCTACCCATAGCAGAAAAGTTCTTCGCGATAGGTTTCCACCCTACCCTAGATGATGAAAAATGGGCAGATGAGACAAAGAAGGAAGAATGGGTCCTGCCACAACCATTGCCACATCTCTATGATACTTTTGTCAAGCCTATGTATGGCGAAGAATAAGACGATGAGGTTTTCACAGCTGAAGAAATTGAAGAGATATGTGGGGTAATGAGAAAAGTACGCTAAGAAACCCACATGGTTCAGCTAGGAGAGGGCACTAGCACCGCTGAGGTGTTATACATGGGACCAAGCGCCAAGCTTCAAAACTGGAAGGCTACGCCATTCCCGATCAGGCGGGAGTCCCGGTAGACCCGTCCTGCTACTTTTTCTACATCCCAATATATTCCACGGTGTAACTCGAATGTTTCCTATAGTTTCTTGTCTTTAAATTCCCGAATGTGAACCCTGTTATCTTCAAAATTCCAAGAAATTAAATCAATATTTCATCGTTCGTTTTTCTTTATTCTTTCTAATTTTGCTATTTTTCTCCTTCATTTCTTCTCTTTAGCTCTAATAATGCAGCCTTAAATAACATGACATGCTTGCGGACTTCATGCCTAGATCCCAAAACACTGTCAGATTTCGAAATCATGAATCAAGAGTCGAAATGTAAAGAAGGTAACCTTGAGGAAATAAAACAAAGAATTGGAACAATTGAAGGAAAATTGGTTCGCGGGTTGGAATGGTCCATACATTACAACAAAAGAGTGTGTTGTACTCGGGGCATATCCAGGCAGTTGTACCAATAAAGAATGGCCCATGCTTACAACAAGAAGGTGCATCCTAGGAATTTTTATGTGGGACAACTCGTGTTAAGACGCATTCTCCCTCATCATCAAGAAACAAAAGGATAATTTTTCTCTTAATTGGAAGGGTTCATACATCATCCGGAAAATATGGCCGAGAGGAGCATTGTATTTAGGAGATATCGAAGGAAATGATCCCGAAACAGCCGTGAATGAAGATGCAGTAAAAGGGTACTATGTCTAGACTCTCCGCGGTGTTGGTTTTTGTGCAATTGACATGACGAAGGCTTTTCTTCTCGCTATCCAAACACTATCAACCCTTCGTAAACCCATTTGAGCCGGTTACTCTTTTTTGATTACCCTCTTTGGAACCCGAAAGTATTATCGAAAAAAGGGAAAAAATAAAAGAAAAAGAAAATGTGATGAAAAGAAAAAAAAAAGAAAAGAAAAAACAAAAAAAACAAAACAAAAATGAAAGCAACAAAAAAAAAGTTTCCCTGAACTACGTTTGACTTGATTCCGAAATGATACGTAGGCAGCCTCTCAAAGAGGTTCAGTCACATCGAAACAAAAATCCCAATTTCCCCAAAAGTTGAAATTAGGGCAGATCATATAATGGTTCGGACATGAGCTCGCAAAACGGTTCCAAAGTTGTAGTTCCACCCAAATCCTTTTACCCAAAGACCTTGTTCAAGTCCTTCCGATCAATTGGCAAAGGCATGGAAGTGGAAAACGCCATTGTCGGAATCTGATACAATTCGAATTGAGAGAAATAAAATGAGAGAGTCTTATCGGTGAAAACCTTCGGGCACAATAAGGCGACGGTGAGCAGAGAATTTCAAAATGAGAGAGTCCGTTCAGTGAAAACTCGTAAAGAGCACTATCGGGCGATGGTGAGAAGGGAAATGAGAGAGGTCGATTAGCGAAAACCCGCAAAGGGCGTTGTCGATCGAAAAGAAGAAATCTCACCATTAAAAGAGTCCTAGCAGGTTTCCCTGGTTTTAAAATGCGGATCAATGGGTTCACGAGAAGCTGAAAAGTTTGTGTGGGTCGGCGTCTAGTCCAAGAAACATGTTATGTTCATTTGAAGTCAGCATGCACCCTAGATAAGACCTTATTTTCCCCCGAAAGGGACGCTTCTCTTTAAACTCATATGCTTGCCTTTTTGTATACTTCTTCCTTGAATCTCTTTCGGTTTTAACTCTGATTCCTGGACTATTACAAAGAAAAACTGGCAGGACTAGTTTTATAGGGCTCCGCCTGGAAAAAGCCAAAGAAAATACCTAGCCTCAGTGTGTGCGTCAAACCAATCCCGACTGGACATGGGGGTTGATGCTTTCAAAGCAAACACATTGGAAAGGAAAGAAATTCAAAGGCAAATGTCCTAAGAGCAGAATAAAGTGAAAAGGCCAGAGCCCACACGGGCTAGTCATCATGAAGTCCTAAAGTTGAGTCCTGTCAGTTTGAAAAGAGATTCCCCTCAAGGCCAGCAAGCAGCAAATTTCTCAACGGAAATTGGGCCGGGACCAAGCAATTGAGATGACTAAGGACACAAAACCAACCATCGTTTCAAACTAACAAATTGTTTTTTGTTTGAAAGATAAAACAGGGGTAATTCAGAGCAACCATGCAAGAAGCAGGTGCAACCCAAAAAGGAAATGAAAGGCACAAGCGCAAAAACAGCTTTGCAACAGGGAACCTACCAAAAAGGAAGTTTCTCCCCAAATTCTTTCGTGCGTTTTTTCAATTAAAAAGGAAAAATAAGAAGAAAGGAAGAAGAAAAAGTAGTGAAAATGAAAACCCCAAAAGAAAAAATAATCATGTTAGCATAGGACCCCATTCCCTAAATATCCTGGCATAACCCATGGATCTCCCTGGCATAACCCAAGGAGCCTTTTTCTTTCCATCCTGGCATAACCCGTGGATCGTCCAGACATAACCTAAGGAGCTTTTTTCTTTCCATCCCGGCATAACCCATGGATCTCCTTGGCATAACCCAAGGAGCTTTTTACTTTCCATCCCGGCAGAACCCGTGGATCTCCCTAGCATAACCCAATGAGCTTTTTTCATTATATCCCTGCATAACCCATGGATCTCCCTGGCATAACCCAAGGAGCTTTTTTCTTTCCAATCCCGGCATAACCCGCGGATGTCCCTTGCATAACCCAAGGAGCTTTTTTCTTTCCAATCCTGGTGTAACCCTGGATCTCCCTAGCATAACCCAAGGAGCCTTTTTCTTTCCAATCCCGGCATAAACCATGGATCTCCCTAGCATAACCCAAGGAGATTTTTTATTTCCATCCCGGCATAACCCGTGGATCTCCCTGGCATAACCCAAGGAGCTTTTTTCTTTCCATCCCGGCATAACCCGTGAAGCTCCCTGGCATAACCCAAGGAGCTTTTTTCTTTCCATCCCGACATAAACCGTGTATTTCCCTGGCATAACCCAAGGAGCCTTTTTTTTTCCACCCCGGCATAACCTATGGATCTCCCTGGCATAATCCAAGGAGATTTTTTCTTTCCATCCCGGCATAACCTGTGGATCTCCCTGGCATAACCCAAAGAGCTTTTTTCTTTCCATCCCGGCATAACCAGTGGATCTCCCTGGCATAACCCAACGAGCTTTTTTCTTTCTACCCCAACATAACCCGTGGATCTCCCTGGCATAACCCAAGGAGCTTTTTTGCTTCTATCCCGGCATAACCCATGGATCTCCCTGGCATAACCCAAGGATCCTTTTTCTTTCTGTCCCGTCAAAACCCGAGAACCTTTTTCTTTTCCGGCATAACTCAGTCATTTCCCAGCATAACCTGGCTTCATTCACAAGGATACACAATCCTTATTTGATCGCTTAGATATGTGTCACAACTAACTCACGAAATTTTCTTAGTGAAAACTGGGGAAGAAAATTTTTGTTCATTTGTTTGTTTTGGTATCTTAAATAGGTTTGACCTCGAGAAATAGGGTGCGAGATGGCCGATGGAATGAGTTTCAATCCAGAATAAAGAAAAGAAGAAAAGAACAAAAAGAAATAAATTCAAATGTTGAAGCGAACAAAGGTGTGGATTGCTCAAAATTTGATTAAAGTCACAAGCTCCACCGATCCCTTTTTGACCCAATGCTGCAGAAAGAAACAACAACTACAACTTGCGAGCATCAAGATTCAGATCAGGGTCCATAGCAAAATCAGCTATGACTCAAGATCATGTTTCAAGAGAATTATAGATAGGAATCTTGTAACTCATAGTTGATAGGCATAGCTAGCGTAGCTTTGATTTTCCTTTTGGTGTAATAAGGAGGTCAGCAAGCAGTAGCAGTAGCAACAGTAGTGAAATCACAGCTCCTGGTAGTCCCAGCTACCAAACCTTGTAGAACTACACTGACCTGATTCCTTTATAGCCACGGATATGTAGGCAACCTTTGAAGCAGGGTTCGGTCTGAAGGTTTTCAAAATGCTTTTCATGGATTGCCGAGCAGGCAAAAATCTCTCATTTGCTCATTTATATTTGCCCGAAAATACTTCGTGTCTCCGAGCAAAGAGGGGCAGTTGTGAGCACGTGATTTTTGCCTCGCTCAAATATTCCTATAGAATTCTTAAAATTAGGATTTTTTTCTTTTATTATTTGAATTTTAGGGAATTAATTTCATGATTTTGTGTTTTGTTTGCCTTTTGTGTGCATTTTTAGCTGTCATAAAAATAAAGAAATAAAAAAAAATTATTACAAAATAGCATACTTGATTTTTTCTTAATTTTCCTTTTTTAAACTAGGATTTGTTTATTTTTTGAGAATTAATTAGTCTAATTTTAGAATTAAATCAGGTTTTGGCTATATTTTAATTTCGTACTTAATAAATCCCAAAAATTTAAATAAATAAAGTAAGAAAAGAGAGGAAAACCAACAAAAAAAAAAAGAAAATGAAATGAAGGAAAGGGAAATCAGGCCACCATTTTTGGGCCACAAACTCGAGCCCAAACCCCAAATCTATGCCAAATTAGCCCAACCCGCCTCAGGAAACTCGGTCCAGTCCGCTTGTAACAAAACGACGTCATTTTAATAGGAATTAATCTTGACCGTCGAGGATCTTTGATCCTACGGTCAGGAACTAGGGTAGTTTTAATATATTAGTGTCGGATCCCCTACCCCCTACTCCCTCTCCATCTCTCAGAAGCCCCCACACACAAACCCTAATTCCTCACCGCC
>MU788617.1:0-53085 GCA_026770625.1 Nicotiana glauca
ACTCATTTTCCATGAAAACATTTTCTAGGAAAACATTTTCCATGGAAAATATTTTCCTTCGTACCAAACACACCCCAAGTCTTGAATTTATTATGAGATTGTTCTTAATTTTTGGTGTATGAATAAAGTAATATCACACAATACTAATAGTATCTTTGGACTAACTGAGCCAAACACTCAGGTCTAAGACAATTTCAAAACTATTGTGATGACCTGATAGGTCACCTTATGTTTTAGAACCAAATACTGTGTTCCGAAGCTTTAAATATCTCATTTTAGCCTTTCTCAATTTGCATGGGCGGTTCGAGTATTTTCCAGAAGGCTTATATGTTAAAAATTGATAAAAATAAGATTTTTTGCCTTAAAAATTAATTTGAGTTGACTTCGGTCAACGTTTTGAGTAAACAGATCCAGATCCGTATTTTGACCATCCCAATGGTCCTTATCGTAATTTGGGACCTGAGTTTATGCCCGAAATCGAATTTCGAGGTCCCTAACTCGAGATATGAATTTTTGTTAAAAATTAAAAGTTTGAAAGTTTAATAATTTTTAAGAATTGACGGATGTTTGACCTTGCTGATACCGGGTCTGTATTTTAGTTTCGGAGCCCGGTACAGGTCCATTATTATATTTATGACTTGTCTGTGAAATTTGGTGAGAAACGGAGTTAGTTTGACGTGATTCAGACGTTCGGTTCTGAAAATAGAAGTTCTAAAGCTTTCTTGAAAATTTCATTTGATTTGGTGTTCAATTCGTAGTTTTAGGTATTATTTTGGCGATTTGATCGCGCGAGTAAGTTCTTATGATGTTTTAGGATTTGTGTGCATGTTTGGTTCGGAGCCCTGAGGGCTCAGGTGAGTTTCGGATAGGCTACAGAATATTTTGAACTTAGAAAAACATAGCATCTGTTGCAACTAATCTGCAGACTTCGCAATTGTGAGGTCTGGTTCGCAAATGTGAGCATCTCATTTTCGAGCATTAGGATGGGAGATGACCTTCATATTTGTGAAGTTTTGATCGCATTTTGCGATCCTGGCAGTCCGCATTTGTGAACACTGGTTAGCATTTGTGAAGGCAACAGACATAGTCATTCTTGGCATTTGCCCAGACTTGTTCGCAATGCGAACCCCAGATTGTAAATGCGATACGTGCAACTGATCAAATAGCTATAAAAGTGGGATTTTCACTCATTCTTCAAATTTTCAAAACAAGAAAAACCTAAGGGCTATTTTTCCAAGACCCTTTCTTTCCCAAATCATTGGTAAGTGATTCTAACCTATTTTCTTTCAATCTGTCATTACATTTCTGTCATGTCCCAAACCTGGGGGACGATACCGACACCCGGTGCCTTTATCCTTGTGTACCAACTTGCGACTAAGGGAATATGAACATACAATATCATACTTTGATACTTTGTCCATAGGGACACATTGCAAGACAAATTGTGAAGCAAAATATAAAACTGAAAAGAAACTAGCGTTGACTAAACATCAACATAAAGCTGGGCCGACAAGGCAGTCATAACTATTACAGCTCATAAACCAACAAAATATACATACAAAGCCTACAAGCCTAACATACTGCACTAACTGACAAGATATATCTACAAGCCTCTACTGATGGATGTACTGTGATCAAACACGAACCTGACCTACCCATAACCTATATACATATATACACAAGATGTACACAAAACTCTAGACCCGGCAACTCCGAAGGACGTGGAGCTTACCGATAAAGCTGAACTCACGCAACACCTACCGAGGAGGTCTACCCGTCTGTCTGTAGTGTCCCTACAAAAATGAGACGTCAGTATGAAATAATGTACCGAGTATGTAAGGCTATAATATAACTGAAAGTTGAAACTGAACTGATCATATAATATCTGAAAGTAACTGGGAGTCAAAGATGATATAAGATATACTTACCTGCTGATTCTGACTCAAATCTCTCAATACACTAAGTAATGTAAATGTCTGGCTCTATAACGCTCGGAACGTGTAAATGCTCCACCGTAGTAGGCTCGCTCATAGGCGCTCGACCATACTAGGCTCTGTATCTCGGCCATTCTGGGCTCGCTCGTGGGCGCTCAGCCACAGTTGCTTGGTATATAACTTACAATCTGATCAGAGGTTGCCCAATATAGTTCTGGCCATCGCTTATAGCTCGATGGTGGTGAAAATAATGTAATACTGTATATATATAAACCCTCTTCTCTCTTGACTGGAAGAAGATAATATTTAACTGAATATAAAGTCCTGATAAGGAAAAATATTGTAATTTATAAAACTAGGATAATGTACATAATTTCAGGAATACAAACTTCTCTTTATGCCTCGTTATCAAACTCATATAGTTATGAGATCATGCTAAAGTGAAGGAAGGGCTTAGCCTTAACATACCTGAGCCGATTCTCTTGACATCCCTTTAACACACGTCAATTGTGATAAATCACGTAACAGTAGATCGAAGTAGGAAAAAATCCATATGATATTCTTAAGAAGATTGTACCATGCTCCCTTACAATTACAAATTCCGTTGCTATTATGCAATACAATTTCGTATGAAATTCTTGAAGCAATTACGTTACTAGAATGATATCTCTCTTTGTATGAAGTAACTCACGTTTCTGTGTATATAGATGTAAGCATCTCTCAAACAAATTATGTTGCTATGAAGACTAGATATAAGCATCACTTTTTGTTATTTTGGAAAGTCTTTTACCTTAGTGGGTATGTGCCCCACTTAGGTGATGACTTAGCCAAGAATTGCTCTAAATGTGATACCTTATTTGTTGAGTAAAGAGTCACTTAATTAGGCTAGGCTTGCTGCCACGTTGGGGATAAGATACATTAAGCTTATCCACAATTCTAATTAATTGTAACTGATTAATCTTCCACTGACTAATAATTAATTAATTACCCACATAGTTAAGAATTTCCTCAAATTACTTAAAATACTACTTACTTTTAACTCACCTTATACACCTTACTATCATGGTCATGTGGTACCTTATATGACACTAGTCCATAAATGCCGGGTATTATAGCTCGAATCGTATTTTATCCCAAATTGACAAACTTCGACGAAACTCACTTTCTTCTATTCGCTTACCCTGTCACCTTCACGAATTTACTTATCACTCGTTTGAAATAGCATAATACTTATAACATCCAAATAATCTCATTCCCGAGCTTACGTCGATTAACTTACGTTAAAATTTTAATGTACGAAAATACAGGATGTAGCATCTCATTTCCGAGCGTATATCAATTTACTTATGGCGTATGGGATGTAACATCATTCCCCCTTTTGGAATATTCGTCCTCAAAAGTTGACTGATGCACTTATCATTTGCATAACCTATGTCTTCTGAATATTTTAGTACTCTCCTTGCCATCTAGGCAACTGTTCTGTGAATAAATCCAAAAGCCAAGACATTCTCCCCTTTAGGCCTGTTTCTCACATCAGGACTTGAGGTCGGAATCCTCCTGATCTCGTAACTGTTGCTACCTTCTGTCATGCAGCCTCTACGACTTTTTTCCTTGTATGCTCGCTTATGTGACTTTTCTCTTCAACTTTTAGCCAATCTCTAGGCCTAACTTTGGGAACATATACAGATCTTGACAATATGTCCCTCTAGGTATCTATAGGTATACTGAAGTTCTTCGCTCGGTACTTTGTCTAACTTATGAATATTTTTATATCTTATTTCATCGGCCCGATTATCTATCCACATGACTTTACTGCATCTAGGTAGGTCATACTATACCATAACTCTTACTTTGATTTATCGTTGCTGAGGCCTGTTACCAAATTTCAGGTTACTCTCGTTTTTTATCCTATAATATAAATCTAAGTCCTTAATGCTTCTTCATTACTGTTTGTCTTAAGAATGATGGCCTATTCTCATCTCATACTTATAACTTTTGTCCATCCATTGTTGATTCACCTCAGTTTTGATCTACAATCTGATACTGACAACTTGAAACTTCTTACGTAGTACATTGTCACTAGGGCTTACATCGCATCGGGGGATATCTGAAATGATTAGACTGATCCACCCGGGCGGTACCATGCTTCCATAACCGTATTTCATAGCATCCTAATGTGATTCACCTTACGTGAGTATTTTAATCATGTACCATTCGTGAAATCCTTTTTTTTTCAAATCATTACTCAATCGAAGGCCCAAACATCATCCTTTATTTATCAGAATTACACCCTTATTCTACTACCGGAGAATTTTTCCATCTCTTCTATATGCTACTAGTCTTAGACTCTTTTGAGTTCATTCAGGCTATACCGAGCTTTCTATAATTTAGAGAAACCATCAGCTCTCTTGTTTTCATGGGCTCAATCCCGAGTACTTATCCATTATCGTCACCTTCTCACTTGCCCGTTCTTATCCTTACACCTGTATTCCTAAAACCTTATCGCTTTGCCATACTTTATCTTGCGACCGACACATATCTATTTATACTACTTGCAACCTTCCTTCAACTTTCTTGCACCATAGATTTCCTTATGTTATTCTGGAACATCAAGAAAGGGATCACATCGTTTCTAACTCTTCTTTACTCTCTTGACTAGGCCTCTTGATACCTAGAAACCATAGGCTAAAAGATATGCCAATATCAATGCTGCTATCATGCTTGGATAACGAGTCTCAGCGCTTCTGGCCTTCTATATGAAGTATGGACTATTCGTAACCTTTTGCATTTGAGTATTTCGTACGTTGTTCACTTTTACCTTACTTACCTTAAAATCTTGCATCACATCTTCTATCTCTTTCATGACCTACCTTCCATATAGGTATAATTCGTATCCATAACTTGAAGCTCTATTATAATACCCGCACCTCTGGCGCATACACAATCTGGTAGGAGATTTATACTGACTTCTTATGAGGCTGGTACTCTTCTAACTGCTTTATCGTAGAGCCGTTATAGAATATAGATGTTATACTATCTCTATTGTACCTCTAATATTAAGGGTGATTCTACTATGTTCTTAATCACGATTCCTATAATTTTCTAGGTTCCATAATCAGGCTCCTGATTTACTTGGTTCATGTAAATCTTTAGTTTCCTCTTCCTTCTGATAGATATTTATGCCGGCTTAAGCTATCTCCCGATCTGAGGCTCATGGTAGTAGTTATTACTTTAGCCTTTCGTGGATGCTATGGAACATCCATGATACCCTTTTTTAACAATCCAATCCTTTGTCTATGATCTGGGCTTAATTCCTTCGTTTAACTTATACCGGAATCTTCTACGACTATATGATTGTCAACATATATGCTGCATGGATAATACTCCGAAACCTTAAGTGCGTTCATAATGTAACTAACTCTGAATAATTGATCGAATAATTCCTTTCATTCCTTCTCAACTTTCTTCAAACGTAAGCTATTACTTTTCCTAGTCTTTCTGCCCACTTGTTGCGTGCATACTTAGCTTATCTCAGTTCTCACGCATGGTAGAAAAGAAACTCATATGATATCGAATCATACAATCTTGTTGTGAGACTGTTGTTACAAGACCATTTTATATGCCCACTTTTGTCACTTTGCTTAGGTTGAAGCCTTCTTCCTTATTTCCTCAGCTAGTCTTTCATTGTAGTACTTAGGGAGGACCCTCTAACTCTTGTAAAGCTACGAGCCTATTACATCGTATTCCCGATAGAATTTTGATGTTCGTACTCATCTATAATTATCTTTAGTTACTTACCTCCATGCCCTTGTGCTTGTAGGGTTGCTTCTGAACTAATATTTTGACTGTCTTTCCAGTGGGACTCTCTTTTGTTTACGTAACACTCATACGATACCTTTAACTACCCCAACTCCTATCTGAATATTTCTCAAGGATCACGATGTCATCTGCGAGACTGAATTCCCATGTTGGGGTTCACTATGCTTATCTTGCACGATCTGTTGATTTGTCTATATCCTCTTGTCTAGCTAGTCTCTTCGTGAATCAACTACTAACTACTCGTTGGCCCATTCTCGTATCAATATTTGCGTAATCTTTCTTGAGTTATTTGTTTTGTCTTAACTTACCTCTCGTATTGACTCCTTATTTATCAATAACATCCCGGGTCGAAACCCTTACTTCCTCTCCTTAACGTCATGCTTGCATAATGTTCTGGAATTATAGCATATCTATAGGATTTGAATAAGTGCAATCTTGTCCCCTTTTAATTTTTGTCGCATTCTTCCTTTACCAATCCATAGTTACTAGACCACTTAATTCTGACTTAATGCCACATCACTCCGTATTCCCCCTTTAGAAAGGTGCTAAGATTTAGTGCTGCGATAATCTACGTATAGAAGTTTTACCTTTTTATCTTTGGCTTCTTTTCACATCATCGATGAATCTTACTCGCCTTGCAAAAATCGTTCTGTACCAAGGATAACAAAATTCCTTATTCACGAGGGTGACACCTAGTGTAACTGGCACATATAGTGCCTTATGCTTAACTTTTCTCACATCGCTTGCTTTAGGAAAGCGTCCTCCTGAATGACCTTTAAGGGTTATTCTTCTTTTTTCCATTCTATTATCGTCATAACTCAAGCTATGGAATTCTCATGATGTCAACCATTATCACCTCAGTTAGTCCCTAATTCATGTTTAGTTTATCTTGTTCACCAGTCCATACTGATTTCTATTATTCTGGGGTCTAACTTTTCCTTCCGTTAGTTGTGTTGGAGTCGCGGACTTATTTCTCGAAATGAGGATATGACTTTATGGTCTATACTCTTTTGTTGTCTCAAGGCCTGTCATCTCAAGGTCTGTCACCTCTCATCTTTTCCTTCACTTGACTATAGACTCTGTAATACTGTCATCTTTTTGATCTACTGTTGTCATCCATGTATCACATCTTACTCATAATGCTTCATTAACCGTTTTCTTATTTCCCGCTAATATTTCTATCTATCACTTTATTCTGAAAACCTCAACAAGAAATTCTTTTGCTTTTATCTCCCCTTGCCCCATCCACTAACTCTTCGAATTTCCTAACATTCTTTCTCTAATAGGGACGGTAGCCATACTAAGGTAATATTTATCCCTTCAAGGCTTCCAGTGCCTATCTTTGTAGTACTAATATCTAACTGTACAATTTTAGAGTGCAACCATCTGGGTGTCTCACAAGGAGATCTATTAGCACATTTGCAATACCCTTCGGAAATGTCAACTAACGCAAACAATCCATCCTCCATTTTGGGTCACTCTGACCCTGGCCGGATCCTGATATCCCTCATTCTCTTATATTACTTCTGTTAGCTTCCATAGGGCATAAATGAGATGGGTGTGGCCAATTGTACACACCTCTGTTACAATTGAAGGTAACTCAAAATGCTTATATTTCTCTACTTGAATTGTAAATACTGTTAATCTTCAATAACTAGGTACCTCGTACCCGTCTTAACCTTGCTTCTTTTACTTGCTGAAACTTGTGTCTACCTTCTGATTCTCTTATTCCTTTTTACCATAAGAGTGGATAGACATTCTTGCCTTAGGGATCCTTATCAAGAAGCTTACACATCTTAGTATACACATGATCTGCTGAATATTTCATATTTATCCATCATAAGCATAATGCAAAAGTTGAGTTCCTCTAGCTCAAATCTTCCACAGCTATATCTCTTACCAACCGTCTTTCTGGATGTAGGCATCGTCGTATTATGAATAAGATAGAATTTAGGAAATTGAGTTCTTAAAACTGAGCTCTACCACAGATCTGGAGTAAGAAGAAAGAGTGACAGTCCTAAATGCCCTGTAGCCTCCTGCGCATAAGTGTGACGCACAACACACCCATTGCATCACACCCATAAACAAGACTCTACTAGACACAACTTGTAGACTCCCTAGGATAGAACTGCTCTGATACCACTTTTGTTACGCCCCAAACCTGGGGGGCGAGACCAATACCCGGTGCCTCACTTATCCTTGCGTACCAACTTGCGAGTAAGGGACTCTAAACATAAAAAGTCATACTTTATCCATGGGGCCACATTGTAAGACAAATTGCGAAGAAAAATATAAAAGTGAACGAAAACTAGCGCTGACTAAACATCAATATAAATCTGGGCTGACAAGGCCGTCATAACTACTATAGTTGACAAACCAACAAAATATATATACAAAGCGTACAAGCCTAAGATACTGCACTAATTGATAGGATATGTCTACAAGCCTTTACTGATGGATGTACTGCGATCGGAACACGGACCCGACCTACCCATAACCTATATACATATATACACAAGATGTACACAAAACTCTAGACCCGGTAACTCCGAAGGATGTAGAGCTTACCGAAAAAGCTAAACTCAGGCAACACCTACTGAGGAGGTCAACCCGTTTATCTGTCTGAACCCCCACACATGAAATGCAGCGTCCCCAGAAAAAGGGACGTTAGTACGAAATAATGTACTGAGTATGTAAGGTAATAAAATAGCTGAAAGTTGAAACTAAACTGATAATATAATAACTGAAAGTAAATAGGAGTCAAAGATGATCTGGAGATATACTTACCTGCTATACTGACTCAAATCTCTCAATATAGTAAGTAAAATAAATGTCCATCTCTATAAGGCTTAGATCATGTAATTGCTCCACCATACTAGGCTCGCTAATATGTGCTCGAGCATACTAGGATTTGTATCTCAGTCATTCTGGGCTCGCTCATAGGCGTTCGGCCACATTAGGCTCGGTATATAACTTACCATGATCAGATGTTGCCCAACATGGTTCTGCCCATCGATTATAGCTTGATGGCGATGAAAATACTATAATACTGTATATATATATACCTCCTACTCTCTTGACTAGAAGAAGATAATATTTAACTGAATATAAAGTCCTAATAAGGGAAAATACTATAATTTATGAGACTAGGATAATGTACATAACTTCAGGAATATGAACTTCTCTTTATGCCTAGTTATCAAACTCATGTAGTTACGAGATCATTCCAAAATGTAGGAAGGGCTTAGCCTTAACATACCCGAGCCGATTCTCTTGACAACCCCTTTAACATATGTCAATTTCAATAAATCATGTAACGACATATCGAAGTAGGGGAAATCTGTATGATATTCTTGAGAAAGATTGTACAGTGCTCTCTTAGAATTACAAATCCCATTGCTATTACGCAGTACAATTTCATATGAAATTCTTTAAGCAATTATGTTACCATAATGATATCTCTCTTTGTATGAATCAACTCATGTTTCCATGTATATTAGATGTAAGCATCTCTTAACTAAATTATGTTACTATGAAGACTAGATATAAGCATAACTTTTTGTTATTTGGAAAGTCTTTCAGGTGGTTTGGCCAATAGTGGGCCAAGAAATATTAAATGGTGACGTAGGCGGGGTTTCCGAGGAATACAAATAACCTCTAGTTTTTTAGATTTGGCGAGCATCTAGAATAACTAGTGAATTACAACTCTATTGTACAATAATTGGGGCATTGGTCTTTGCAGCGTTAATGCTTTTTACTGGTTGGTTTCATTATCATAAAGCAACGCCAAAATTGGCTTGGTTTCAAGATGTAGAATCTATGCTGAATCACCATTCGGAAGAGCTACTAGGACTTGGGTCTCTCTCTTGGGTGGGGCATCAAGTACATGTATCTTTACCAATTAACCAATTTCTAACGTTGGAGTAGATCCTAAAGAGATACCACTTCCTCATGAATTTATCTTGAATCGAGATCTTTTGGCTCAACTTTATCCCAGTTTTGCCGAGGGATCAACCCAATTTTTCACCTTGAATTGGTTAAAATATGCAGAGTTTTTTACTTTTTTGTGGAGGATTACGTCCAGTAGCTGGGGGTCTGTGGCTGACTGAGCCCATCACCATTTTTGCAATACTTTAGTGGGTATGGGCCCCACTTAGGTGATGACTTAGCCAAGAATTTCTCCAAATGTGACACCTTATTTGTTGAGTAAAGAGTCACTTAATTTGGCTAAGCTTGCTGTCACGTTGGGGATAAGATCCATCAAGCTAATCCACGGTTCAAATTAATTGTGAACTTATTAATCTCCACTAACCAATAATTAACCAATTACCCACATAATTAAGAATTATCTCAAATTACTTAAAATACTACTCCATCCGTTTCAATTTATATGAACCTATTTCCTTTTTAGTCCGTGCCAAAAAAAAATAACTTCTTTCCCTATTTGGAAATAATTTGCCTTTATGCAATGATTTATAGCCACACAAAAAATATGTGCTTCATTTTACACCACAAGTTTATAAGTCTTCTCACTTTTCTTAAACTCCATGCCCAATCAAATGGGTTCACATAAATTGAAACGGAGGGAGTACTTACTTTTAACACACCTTATACACGTTACTATCATGGTCATGTGGTACCTTGTACAACACTAGTTCATAAATACTAGGTATTATAGCTCAGACCACATTTTATCCAAATTGACAAACTTCGACGAAACTCACTTTCTTTGATTCGCTTACCCTCTTACCTTCACGAATTTACTTATCACTCATTTGAAGTAGCATAATAGTTATAACCTCCAAATAATCTCATTCCTGAGCTTACAACGATTAACTTGTGACAAAACTTTAACGTATGAAAATGCGAGATGTAACATCTCATTTATGAGCTTATATCAATTTACTTATGGTGTACTTCCACGTACGAAAATATGGGGTTTAACAATTTCACAAGCTTTTAACCTAAAATCTAGTATTTTCATGGTGGAAATTTGGGGGTTTGGGTATAATTAGGGATTATTGAGAAATTGGGATTTAGATCTAAAATTGGGGTCGAACTCTAAAAAAATTACATACCCAGGCTCGGGGATGAATAGGTTATCGGGTTTTGATTCGAATTTTGGGTTTGGACAAAGCCAACCCAGGAGTTGACTTTTGTTGAGTTTTTCAATAATAACCTAAATTGAATCTTTTGTAATTGTGGGTGAACTTTAAGGCTTTTTTTAATCGTTTGGTTGGTAATTTGCTCGATATTGTTGGTTTGGAGGCTTGTTTGAAAGGAAAAGTTGTGGTTGAGATTTGGGAGGTCTTTGGAGAGAGATAAATGTTGTGTCTAACCTTGACTCGGGGGAATTAAGACCCCTCAGACTATGTGTTATGTGAATTTCATGTGAGCGGCGTATATGCGAGGTGACGAGTGCTTATACGCCACCGAATTATCTATAATCCCTAGTTTTCCGCTTTTCCTTAATTATTTCCTTTTTTGTCTTAACTGTTACATGCTCTAAATTCTTTCCATGCTTACTTTCTACTTGTTAATTAATATCTACTCCTATTAATGATGTTAGCTCTTCCATAGTTTCATGATTCTCTGCTATTTCCTTAAATTGACTTATTTGCACCTTCTAATTGTGAATTACTGGATTGGTCTCGTTCTGTAGTATTACTCGTGTAGATTCCTATATTGTACAAGGTTTCCCATTTTGGTTCAGCTTGGTATTTATTGATCGTAAAGGTTTTGTGGTTTGAATTGTTGATTTGACTGTGCATTGAGTATTTGGTACTGATATGGTGGGATCGAGCAGTACGCCGCATCAGGTGTAATAAGGTGGATTGATATGGTGGAATAAGGGTGAATATGTACTATATGGTGGGATCGGGTTGCACGCCGCAACATGTGGAATAAGGATGGATTGATATGGTAAAGTAAAGGTGATTTATGATACTGAAACTGATACATGGAGGGATCGTGTTGCTCGCAACAACACACACACACACACACACACACACACACACACATATATATATATATATATATATATATATATATATATATATATATATATTCTCTATTATTTATGCTATTACGGTGAAATAAGGGAGGATTTTGTGTTTTCTGGTGGGATAAGGTTGCACACCGCAACCTGTATGTTCCCTTTTCTTGAGCTGTACTGGTTTCCAGTGTTTTTCTTTGAACTGTTAAAGATTGGTAATTCTGGACGACACTGGTTTATTCTTGAAGTTGTGGTTATTATTTTCAGTTGACTGTTTAGATCTGTTCAATATTCCTATTTCTGTCATTATTATATATTGCATACAGGTTGTAGTGTAGGTGACCCGCCTTAGCCTCATCACTACTTCGTCGAGGTTAGGCTCGGCACTTACAGAGTACCTGGGGTCAGTTGTACTCATACTACACTCTACACTTCTTGTGCAGATTTTGGAATCGGTCTCAGCGGCGGTTATTAGCGTGCTCAGATCAAACAGTTGCGGAGACTTGAGGTATGACTTCTTAGCGCCCGCAGCTCCTGGAGTCCCCTTCATCTTTCTATATAGTTGTTTATTTTTATTCAGACAAATTTGTATCTATTTCAGACCCTTGTATGTATTACTCTAGTAGCTCGTGCACTCGTGACACCAGGTTCAGGGATTTGTAATAGTCGTTTGGCTGGTTTAGCTTCCGTATTTATACTTTAAATTATTTCAGTTATTTCAATTCTTTCTTAATATTAACTTTAAACTATTAAAAAGGATAAATTATTCTAATGTTGGCTTGCTTAGCTAGGCGCCATCACGGTCCCGATGGTGGGAATTATGGGTTGTGACAAATTGGTATCGAAGCACTAGGTTATATAGGTCTCATGAGTCACAAGCAAACTTAGTAGAGTCTGGAGGATTGATACTGAGACATCTGTACTTATCTTCCAGAGGATATGGAGTTAGGAACATTGTCACTTCTATTCTTCTCCATCGTACGATTTTATTCTATCATTACTGATTGAAACCTTCTATTGTGTTCTCTCGTAGATGGTGAGAACACACACCACATCTTCAGATGGACAGCAGCCAGAGCCTCTAACAACAGCTCCTACGAAGGGTAGAGGTCAAGGCCGAGGCCGAGGCCATCCGAGAGGCCAAGAAAGGGGTAGAGCTCAGTCTAGAGCTCGAGCAGCAGCACCAGCAGTGGAGCCTCATGTGGAGTTTGACGAGAAGGTTCCAGCCTAGTCTGTACCTGTCGGACTAGCTCAGGTCCCGGGGGGGTTTATCGCCACCGTAATTCTTCAGGATGCTTTGGTCCGTTTGGTGGGACTTATGGAGAGTGTGGCTCAAGCCGGTACATTTCCTGTGGCACCAACCGTCTCTCAGGCTGGGGCAAGAGTATAGACTTATGCAAATTACACTCCGGAGCATATGGCTCCACTATTTCAGACTCCAGCAGCCCAACCAGTTGGGATAGTTCAGCCGGTTGTTGCGGCACAGGCTGATGATGGACTTTCTATGTCTTCTGAGGCATTATTGATATTGGACAGGATTACTACGCTCTTTCTAGTTCACTTCAGAGGTGCATCACTAGAGTATCCCCAGGATTATCTTGACAGCTATCACATGGTGCTTCAGAACATGGGTATAGTGCAGACCAATGGGGTCGATTTTGTTGTATTTTATCTCGCACAAACTCGCACCACAAAATATATGTAGTGAGGTGGTCAAAGCAATAATAAATCCCAACACGAGTCAGGGTCAAATCCTCAGGGAGTTAGAAATGGGATTAGGTATATACCTAGTGTAATTGTATAATGTGCCTCAATTTGCACTTCCACATTCTTGTTGGTTGTTTCTGTTTCTACTTAAGGCTATTGATTGCAAATAATAAACTAGAAGACAATGTTTTTGATTTTGGTTATTTTTATAATGTTAAAGGATTTAGGGTCATGACTTTTACCTAGGTGGTTACCTAACAGTTTGTAAACTCTAAGGCAAGTTTGATTAATCAGGGTCATAATATAGCAATCACACGCAATTACCCAATCTATACCTCTCGGTTGTTTGAGTGATTTTGCCCAATTTGGCTTTCTCAAGTCCAAATGGGTATTGCACAAATTAAGTGATATATGCTCAAATCGGGTCTTACTATCTCTAGATTTTCCTCTTTAATTGGGGCTATCAGTTTCTTGAGTTCACCCCAATTTCTTGTTAACCAAGTGTTTCTAGACTTAGTCTCTCTTTCTCAAGTAGAGACTAAGTCAAATAGGCATGAACCAATGTTTGCAACCATTAATTCTAGAAAGCAAGCATAAACAAGGCTAATTATCACTAACCTAATCACAAACAAGCCCTAAATTAAATACCCATATTAGGGTTGGGCCACAACCCTAGCTAAAGATTTAGCTACTCATGAAAAATAAAGAAATACAAGAAGAAATTAAGATAGAATGCATAATAATTGATTAGGTAAAGAAAATCTAATATTTAGAAAAATCTAATGTTTAGAAGTTAATCTAGTACAAAATTACTCAAAACAATAAAGAAAATGGCTCTGGTGCACTTCTAAAAACTAAATTTGACCTAAAAATGACAAAAGCTCTATGTATACTAAGCTGAAAATATCTAACAAAAATGCCCCTGCGAAGGTTGTGCGACCGCATAATTCTGGTGCGGTCTGCACAATGAGCTTCTGCGGCCACACAATTATCGTGCGGTCCACATTCTTTGGAACTCGGGCTTGGAACTTTGGGGCTTCTGCGGTCTGCATAAAAATGGGTGTGGCCACACTTCTGATTATGCCCCGCACAAGAATGATGTGGTCCGCACTCTCTTCTTTTGGACTTGAAATAGCTCTCTGATTGTTCAATCCTGTAGACCGCATAATAATGAATGCAACCACACTTGACCTTCTGTGGCCACACAATTTTGGTACGGTCCACATGCCTTTAGCTGGTCCAAACAATACTCTCTGAATCACCCCTCTGTGGTCGCACTAGAATTGTGCGGTCCACACTGCTGGCCTTTTTGCCCTGTTTTGGTGCTTGTTCACTTTTGACTCCTCTATGAGTTTATTTTGACTTCTTTGACTCGTTTCCTAGCATTCCTACAGGTAAGCACATTTCATTAGTTTCTGAGAATACATTTAAGCATTTTTGAGCTAAAATGCAAGTAAAAGAGAGCAAAAACCGGTCAAAATCCCTACTTATCAACTCCCCAAACTTAAGCTTTTGCTTGTTCTCAAGAAAATAAGCCAATTCCCACATCTGCTAGAAAAAGCAATATTTCAGCTAGCCTAAGGTGAATCAATTACACATCAATTGGGACCAACAATTACCTACAACACATATAAATTATCAATAACGCAATGATTTAACTTTTTGAGTACAGTAGTTCTAGTGTGACACTAGAGCATCAAGAGTTGACTCTATTCATCAAGGAAGCTCGCTCTTTCATGTAGGTCATTGTGGATCCCAAACTCCTCCCCCTCTACTCTCCATTAGCAAATCTCACTTTAGAATACAACACTCGAAGCAAAGATTGTGAAAAGTTCACTCATCTCTCTCAAAAGAACATCACAAGACTGGCTTTGAGTACCGTAAGCTTGCCCCTTATGTAAATCACCACTAATGTAAATTCACTCAAATTGAAATCCTGTAGGGATTTTGCAAGATGTAATTAAGTCTTTATGACCAAGGTACGACTTCTTGGAAGAGGATGGTTTCATGTTTCCTTAAGCACTCCATTTTCTCTTTTCGGCTCATACTTTCTCGACTTTGAGTCATTTTCTTCTTCCTCGGGGGAACTAGAGAGACGTAATGTGACTCTTTCTTGATCATGACATTCATTTTTATCCTTTTCTGTTTACTTCAGCCTTTCCTCTTTATTTTCTCTACTCTTCACTTTATTCACTTTCTTTTTGGCATTTTTCTTTTTTGTTCTTTCTTTCGTTTCTTTGCCTTTCCTTTTCTTCATTTCTTCTCTTCGTTGTAGCTTTAATCACTTTCAAACTCCTCGTCTCTCTCCAAAACTCATGTTTTTTCCCATTGTTTCTCTGCTAAGGAAAGATCGGGTGTCAAAAGAAAGGGTCATTACAAAACAGATAAAGGCTTGTAATGTGGTTAGTGAAAGAAAAAGGGCTTCGGATCAAAGGGGTTGACTAGGGATATCACATTGGTGGGCTATGAAAGATTTCAAATTTCAAATTGGATCAAGGAGAGCCTACAATCATTTTTCAAGCCAAGCTAAACTTAGAATTTTGCATAGAAACACATCCGGGGCAAGTCTAGACCATTAGCACGGGTACTTGGACTTGTAACTAAACATTTAACCTCTCATGCTTCTGGATAGCTAAAGAGAACATAGTCGAGGGCCCACAAAAAGCCTAGCTAAGATTGAGAATCACAAATGGCTCGACTTGAACCACTCGATGACTACTTAAATCAACACAAGAGTCAAAAGGGTCACAACTAAAGCCATTTTATGCCAACAACTTATTTTTAACCATACGATCATAGGTAAACATGTTGGTACCAAGTGAAGCATGCTTTAGACCCCTTTTATTCGTTACTAATACATTTTCCAAAACATAAAAGAAAACAAACTCAATTCCTTAAGAAGTTTGTCACGCCATCCATCATTGAAAAGAGCCACCTGGTTCCCACATAATCCACCTTTGGAAAGAACCGTCGCATTAATAAAACAAAAGGCTTATTGCTCACTCAAAACATAAAAAGAATCTACTAAAGTAAATAAGAAGTTATACTACAAAGGAAAGGCATACTAAAGAAGCTATGAAATAAACTACGGAAAGCGAGACAAATGAATATACAAACCGAAGTCAAATGAATATATACATAAGGGAAATGAATATCCACATCAAATGGATAAAGTATATACATTCCAAATGAAAATAAAGATGAAAGAAAAATACTATCAGAGTTATTAAAGCCCAAATGTCAAGTGTCAAATTCAAATAATCAAAATAGACCACCCCGCAAATGAAAATAAGCATTGTCCTCAATGCTTAGAAAAAATAAGAACAGGGAAAGGGTAGAGAGTTAAGAGAACTCCTATGCGGTCTTAGTCTGCATAGGATCATCAATACCCTTGGTCTCAAGCTATGATCTCATCATCACCCAGATGAGGGATAACAAGGGTTTCTGAGCATCTCGATCATCTCCTCAGCAGTGTGGGCAGTCGCAGTCGGCTCCTCAAACTGACCGGCTGTTGCCTCTGGTACTGCTGGTGGTGCATGTGCTGCTGACTCCATTAGCAAGTACAATGGTAGATCACCGGCAGATGTAATCTTCTCAATCTCTATTCTCAACTTATCCACCGACTTCTTTGATGCATGATACTTCCACATCTTCTTAACCTGTTTTCCCAAATCCTCAATGACTTTCCCTTGTGCCACCACTTTAGCCATGATAGTTTTCTGGTCGACCATAATATTCTTCAATGTTTCCTCCACTGACGGAGGTACGTGTGGTTCAACTGGGGTTGAGGACTGTGCTGCAACAACACTGGATATATCAGTTAGCTTTGTAGTAGCTGCCTGCATCCAATTGTTGAGACTCGCCAATGTCTAGGAAACTCATAACACAGTCTGAGGATAAGTAGATAAAGTTGGCACTGGTAATGGCACTGATATACTAGTAGAAACAGATGGTCCGGAAGATGAAGATGGCCTGTCTACTGTCCCGTGGAAGTACCGACTGCTGTGGAAGGCTCGACAGTTGAATCAGTGACTACTACCGTTGGCTCCTCAAATTGGCTAGCAAAGGTAGTAGCTTTACCCTTGAACTTCAGGTTCTCAGCTCCTTGGAGATGGTACCATGAGAAAGGCTTCTTGTCCTATACCTCGGTGTCATAATTCCTCGACTCCACAAGATCCTTGAAGTATTATGTGAGGAAGTTCATGTACTGATATGATATTTTACCCTTCTGGACAGCTAAAGAGATGTTGGTGGACATGATGGCACCAACATTTATCGGATACCCAGCCATGATAGATGCTACCAAAACTGTACGGGGAAGTGGGAGTATGTTTTCATTGAGGCATGGATCAATGCGGCTACACACAAACGTCTTCCACCATTTTGCTTCAAAGTTTAGGGTGGCTCGGACTATTGGAACCGCTACTGTGAGCCATGGAGGTGTTGACCCTCGAATTGCTAGAATCTCAGCTAGCCACGGGCGAGCTACATCACCCATAGCTATCTTCTCCAAGTATTGCACTACTTCTACTTCTTCAAACACTATATATGAGTTTACTGCACTAGGATCAAAACATATTTTTCAGATTGCGGACTTTGGTCACCTTTGTACCCTTTTTGATGTGAGCAACGTTTGCATAAAATTCTTTGACCAAGTGCTCATTTTCATCTAAAACACTGCGGGTGAACCATTTCCATCCTTTGTGCTCCTGAAACTGTCTGAGGATATCAGGGTTGTGCTTGTTCAAGTCCTTTATCAAGAATGGTCGCTCAAGAGTGAGCGACCTCTGTGTCCACCATTCCTTAGACTTCACAAAGGCATTGGCACTAACAATCTGTCCTCTCATATCTCTGGCCTCCTTGACCTATCTAAGCCTCCCACTGCAGTATCACCCACTTTACCATCATCTGGGTCATTATCATCATCATCTAAATTGATTAGAGTAGGTGGAGCATGTGAGGATGCGGTCCACAGTCCTTACCTGTTTATGTGAAATCCTGCTGCGGAATGCACAAAAATGAGTGCAGCCGCAAAGTTAGTGTGGACCACACAAAAATTTGTGCAGCTGTAATTTTTTAAGAATTTTTGACAGACCAACTTCAGAGACCATGCATTTTGACACTTAGCTAAATTTACTTCACAGTCACTGCAATGCACACCCATTCCTACATACACTTCAAAACTAGTTAGCATAAAACAAAGTCTATCTAATCTAAAGAAGAAAAACAAAATAAAGAAAAAGACATGGGTTGCGTCCCAAGAAGCGCCTGATTTAACGTCGTGACATGACACAGATTGCCAATCACTTGAAATGAAGAACCGCCACATTGTGGACATCATCAACCTTGCCAAGATAATGTTTAACCTGGTGCACATTGACTCTAAAAACCTCATCATTCTTATTTTCCAAGTCTAGAGCCCCAAAGGGGGTTACATTCACTACTTCAAAGGGGTGACATCATTTTGACTTCAACTTGCCCAGAAACATCCGTAACTGGGAATTCAACAATAACACAAGATCACCTTCTTTAAACTCCTTGTTGTGGATGTACTTGTCATGGAGGTACTTCATCTTCTCCTTGTAAAGGAATAAACATGTGTAGGCCTGGTACCGGAGTTCATCAAGCTCATTCAAATATTCCACTCTTAGGTTTGCAGCGACATCCCACTCAAGGTTTAACTTCTTCAAAGCCCACATGGCTTTATGCTCAAGTTCTACTGGAAGATGACATGCCTTTCCAAATACCAATCGATATGGAGACATCCCAATCGGCATCTTGTAGGCCGTCCTATAAGCCCAAAGAACATCATCAAGTTTTCTTGACCAATCTGTTCGGTTGACATTCATAGTCTTTGACAAAATACTCTTGATCTCCCAGTTGAAGACTTCAACCTGTCTACTTGCTTGAGGATGGTAGGGGGTTGAAACTTTGTAAGTGACACCATACTTTGTGAGTAAGGTATCAAAAGCTCAGTTGCAAAAATGCGAACCCCCATTACTAATAATGGCCCTCGGAGTACGAAACCTTGTAAAGATGTTCTTTTTCAAGAATGCCACCACACTTCGAGCTTCGTTGTTGGGTAAATCCACGGCTTCAACCCATTTTGACACATAGCCCACAACTACCAAAATGTAAGCGTTCCCACAAGAGCTCACGAACAGTCCCATGAAATTAATTCCCCAAACATCAAATATATCAATATCTATAATGGTGGTAAGGGGCATATCATTCTTCTTAGAAATCCTACCATCCCTATGGCACTCAGCACAATGCTTGACAAGCTCACTAGCATCCTTATAGAGGGTAGGCCAATAGAATCCACAAGTCAAAAACTTCGAAGCCATTCTAGCTGCACCATGATGACCACCATACGGTGAAGAGTGGCAAGCCTCGATAATTCCCATTTGTGCTTCTTCCAGCAGACATTGCTGGATCACACCATCGGTACATATCCAAAAAGATATGGCTCATCCCAATAATAATCCAAGCAATCCTGTTTGAGTTTCTTCCTTTGGTTTGAAGAGAACTTATTCGGTACAATGACGCTCACAAGATAATTGGCTAAATCGGAAAACTATGGCATCCTAGTCATTGAAATGGCTAGGAGTTGCTCATCGGAAAAGGAATCATTAATCTCAAGGCCATCATTTGGCCTCCCCTCCTCTTTCAATCGAGACAAGTGGTGCCCACATGATTTTAACTACCCTTGCAGTCTTGAATCTGTGGATCAAACTCTTTCAAAAGAAGCACCTACCGCATTAACCTTGCCTTAGAATATTTCTTGCTCATCAAATATCAAAGTGCCACATGGTTGGTGTGGACAATCACCTTAGTACCCATCTAATACGGCCGGAACTTCTCCATAGCAAAAACAATAGCAAGTAGCTCTATTTTAGTCACTGTGTAGTTGACTTGGACATCATTCATGGTCTTGCTAGCATAGTATACCAGATGGAATATTTTGTTGATTATTTGCCCCAACACCGCTCCAACCGCAACATCACTAGCATCACACATGAGCTCAAAAGGCAAGCTCAAATCCGGTGCGGTGATAATAGGAGTAGTAGTCAACTTGAACTTAAGCAACTGGAATGCTTTCATACAATCTTCATTGAAATAGAACTTGGCATCCTTCTCCTAAAGTTTGCACAATGGGTTCACCACCTTGGAAAAATCCTTGATGAATGAGCGATAGAAACCCACATGACCCAAGAAGCTCCTCACTCCCTTCACAGGTGTAGGAGGTTGGAGTTCGGATATCACCTCAATTTTGGCTTGGTCGACCTTAATAACACGTTTTGAAATTTTGTAACCGAGAATAATGCCTTCCTCGACCATGAAATGACACTTCTCCCAATTTAATACCAGATTTGTCTCCTCACATCTAACCAATACCCTATCCAAATTATTCAAACAATCTTCAGACGAATTCCCAACCACTAAAAAATCATCCATAAAGACCTCAAGAATATCCTCCACCATGTCAGTGAAAATAGCCATCACAGACCGTTGAAAAGTCACTGGTGCATTACACAACCCAAAAGGCATCCACGAAAATGAGAAAGTACCATAAGGACATGTGAAAGTGGTATTTTCTTGGTCCTCAGGGGCAATAAGAATTTGATTATAGCCTAGTATCCATCAAGGAAGCAATAAAAAACACGTCTGGCCAACCTATCAAGCATTTGATCAAGAAATGAAAGCGGGAAATGATCTTTCTGAGTGACTTTGTTGAGTTTCCTATACTCCATGCACACTCTCCACCCCGTAATGGTTCTTGTTGGGATCAATTCATTGTTTTCGTTTGTTACCACAGTCACGACCCCTTTCTTTGGGACATATTGCACCGGAGAGGTCCACGAGCTATTGAAAATGGGGTAAACAACCCCAACATCTAACCAATTGATTATCTCCTTCTTCACCACCTCTTGCATTGCTTCATTTAGCCTTCTTTGATGTTTAATGGAGGGTTTGGTATCCTCCTCCAAAATAATCTTGTGCATACAAAAGGCGGGGTTTATGCCCCGAATATCCACAAAAGTCCATATGATTGCTCTTTTCCTCCTTTGTAGCACCTCCAATGTCGACTCTACCTAGATGTTATTTAATCAAGAAGAAAGGATAACTGGTAAGGTAGAAGAAGGGACAAGGTATTCATACCTGAGATGCGGGGGCAATGGCTTAACTCTAAGGTAGGAGGCTCCTCGATTGAGGGCTTTGTTGGAGGAGTCTTTTGGTTTTGAAGATACAAAGATAGCTTTTGGGGCTCATAAGTGTACGACCTCATGCCTTGCAATTAATTTACACACTTCACATAGCCACCACTCTCCTCATCATCATCAAGGTTGAGCAAAACGTCTTCCAATATGTCTTCAACATTCATTGTGGCACTAGCATCATCAACAATCACATCCGTCACCAAATCCACGAACAAACAAACTTCATTACTACTTGGTTTCCTTATTGATTTGCTCACATAGAAGATGACCTTTTCATCTCCCTCCTGGAAAGTGAGCTCACCGGCTTCCACATTAACTAGAGGCTTCCCCGTAGCAAGGAAAGATCTACCCAAAACGCACCTCATAGTCCACTTCACAATCAAGAATCACGAAGTTCGCTAGGAGGATGAGCTTGTCAACTTGAACCAATACATCATTAATAATATCCAAAGGCCTCTTCATTGTCTGATCCACCATTTGCAACCTCATGGATGTGGGTATTGGTTTTCCAATTCCCAAAACTTTGAATACCAAATAGGGCATCAAGTTGATACTTCCCAGAGATCACATAATGATTTGGCAAACTCGGTGCTCCCAATAGTGCAAGGGATTGTGAAAGTGCCCAAATCTTTCAATTTTGGAGCCATTGAGTGCGCAATAGCACTCACTTGATCAGTCATCTTGTTGGTCTCACAATTCATTGATCTTTTCTTGGTTACCAAATCTTTCATGAATTTTGCATATCCCGACATTTGTTCCAATGCCTCAACCAACAACACATTAATTGACAAATTCTTCATCATATCAATAAACATTTTGAATTGGTTTTCACTATTTTGCTTTGAGGGTATGGAGGAATAGGCCTTGGCATTGGTGCCTTAACCTTTGGCACTACCGGTTCCGACATATCAATCACGTGTTCCCTGGAAGGGTTCACCTCTTCTTGCGTCTCCTCCAAACTTTCATCTGTATCTATTCTTACTTCTTTATTATTTTGAACCACATTGAATGGGATTTTTCATCTTCTTGAACCAAAACATCTTCATCCACAATCCTTCTTTGATTTGAGGTGGTTGTATCTCTATTTTTTCCACTTCTAGTAGTCACGGCCATAGAATGTCCCATATTATTCTCACCCTTCAGGTTTACCACCGTATCACTAGGTAGTGCCCCTTTAGGACGAGTGTTGAAAGCTTGCGAGATTTTGCCTAATTGAACCTCCAAATTGCGGATAGAAGTGTTGTGAGAGGCTAATTAAGCATCGAAGTCGGCATTCTTCTCCATCATCTGTTTAAACATGTTCTTAATTCTACCCATCTCATTGTTAGAAGATCTCAGACCTTTAGAAGGATAGGAAAGTGGATTTCTTGGTTATTGGAATATCGGGGGCCTTTTAAAAACCGACACCCGGTCGTTGTTGTTTTTCCACCCTCCTTGATTATTGCCTCCCCAATTTCTTTGATTGTTATTACTCCAATTGCCTTGATTGTTCCACTTGCCTTGATTAGGACCGCCACCACTCCAATTACCTTGGTGGCTTTGGTTGTTCCAATTACCTGGTTCCTTTGTTACTTCCATTGTTGTTGATTTTGTCCTTGAGAATTGTTTCTTTGACCTTGATATTGTAGACATATTGAACTTTTTCTTCTTGCTCATTGAACGAATCAACTTGATTATACTCACTATCATCTTGCATAAATTATTCTGGAAGACTTTGCATTCGTTGACCTTGTTGCCGTCTTTTGTTTACCATCATATTCACACCTTCCATTACATGCACTTGTTTCGGCCCTTGAACTTGTTGAAGTTGAGATTTGGCCAATTGGTTCATGGTAGTTGTTAACTCGGCAATACCTTGCCTATAATCATGTAGCTCTTTGTGTAGGTGAATAACATTAGGGTCACCTTGTGGAATATTGGCTCTACTTTGCCATGCTAAAGAGGTATCCGCTATCTCATCAAGAATTTCACAAGCTTCAGCATAAGGCGTGTTCATAAAGTTTCCTCCAGCGAGTTAGTTTACCACACATTGGTTTGTTGTGTTGATCCTCTTGTAGAAGGTTTTTAGATCATGGCCTCAGTCATATCATTATACAGTTACTCTTTAATCATGGTGCGATATCTTTCCCAGTTCTCGTGCAATGGTTTATTGGGTTCTTTCTTGAAAGCAAGAATCTGATCCTGACGCGTTGCCATATGTCCCGGGGAGAAGAATTTGGAAATGAATTTCTATGCCAACTCATCCTTAGTGTGTATGGAATGATTGGGCAATCTCTCTAGGCAGTCCAATGCCTTTCCTCATAGAGAAAAGGGAAATAGCCTCAACCGCAGCGCATCCTCGAAGACATTTGTTTGCTTGCTCACCCAACAAGTATCGATGAACCCTTTGAGATGCTTGTAGGCATTTTGATTTGGGGCCCCAGTGAAGAATCCCTATTGCTCAAGTAGTGTAAGCATCATGTTGGTGATTTGGAAGTTACCCTCCCTAATACAGGTCAGGACTATAACACTTGCATAACCCTCGTTCAGTAACTGTCGATGAGCTGCTGCTCTTGGTGGAAGTGGGGGAGGGGCGGGCACATTCTCTTGAGGCGGGTGCCCTATTAGCTTGAGGTTCAAGTGGAACCTCCTCAACTTGATCATTGTCCACTTCCTCCCCCAATGGAACATTTCCAATAGGCTCGTTGTGGAGAGCCATTTTCATACCTAAAATCAATTCAAAAACAAAATTAGTGACTCAGAAGGAAAATAAGACAAAGCACCCAAACTCACACCATAAATATAGGTAGTAAAGCGGTCGAAGCAATAATAAATCCTGACGCGAGTCGGGATCGAATCCTCAGGGAGTTAAAAATGGGATTAGGTATACACCTAGTGTAATTGTATAACGTGCCTCAATTTGCACTTCCACATTCTTGTTGGTTGTTTCTGTTTCTACTTAAGGCTATTGGTTGCAAATAATAAACTAGAAGACATTGTTTTTTATTTTGGTTATTTTTCTAGTGATAAAGGATCTAGGGTCATGGCTTTCACCTAGGTGGTTACCTAACGGGTTGTAAACTCTAGGGCAAGTTTGATTAGTAGGGGTCGTAATATAGCAATCACACGCAATTACCCACTCTATACCTCTCGGTAGTTTGAGTGATTTGCCCAATTTGGCTTTCTCAAGTCCAAATGGGTATTGCACAAATCAAGTGATATTTGCTCAAGTCGGGTCTTACTATCTCTAGATTTGCCTCTTTAATTGGGGCTATCACTTTCTTGAGTTCACCCCAATTCCTTGTTAACCATGTTTTTCTAGACTTAGTCTCTCTTTCTCAAGTAGAAACTAAGTCAAATAAGCATGAATCAATGTTTGCAATCATTAACTAGAATTCAAGCATAAACAAAGCTAAACATCGCTAACCCAACCACAAACAAGCCCAAAATTAAATACCCATTAAGTACCCATACTAGGGTTGGGCCACAACCCTAGCTAAAAATTTAACTACTCATAAAAAATAAAGAAATACAAGAAAAAATTAAGATAGAATGCATAATAATTGATTAAGTAAAGAAAATCTTGTTGATCTAGTATAAATTACTCAAAACAGTAAAGCAAACTGCTCAGGTGCACTTCTGAAAACTAAACTTGACCTCAAAATGACAAAAGGTTCTATTGATACTAAGTAGAAAATATTTAACAAAAATGCCCCTGTGAAGTTTCTGCACCTGCATAATCCTGGTACGGTCAACACAATGAGCTTCTGCGGCCGCACAATAATCGTGCAGTCCACATTCTTTGAAACTTGGGCTTGGAACTCCGAGGCTTCTGTGGTCCGTATAAAAATGGGCGCAGCCGCACTTCTGATTATGTGGCTGCACAAAAATTAATGCGGTCCACACTCCCTGCTTTTGCACTTAAAACAACTTTCTGATTCATCAATCCTGCGGAACACATAATAATGAATGCGGCTGCACTTGACCTTCTACGACCGCACAATTTCAGTATGGTCTGCATTCCTTTATCTGGTCCAAACACTACTCTCTAAATCCGTTCTCTGCGGTCGTACTAGAATTGTGCAGTCCGCGCTACTGGACGTTTTGCCTTGTTTTGGTTCTGGTTCACTTTTGACTCATGTATGAGTTGATTTTGACTTCTTTGGCTCGTTTCCTAATATTCCTACAAGTAAGCACATTTTGTTAGTTTCTAGGAATACCTTTAAGCAATTTTGAGTTAAAACACAAGTAAAAGAGAGCAAATAGGCAGTCAAAATCCCTACTTATCAGCATTTCAAATATTGGGTTCCACTAAGAAATAGTGGATGGATTATGTATTGACCAGACTAGCTGGGTCGTCTACTCTTACTTGCAACCAGTTATCTTAACTATTTCTTGAGAAGTTCCTTCCTATCACTCAGAGAGAGAGAGCTACCGCAGGCAGTTCGAGCGCCTCTAGCGGGGCAGTATGACCATCACCAATACGAGACCCGTATTGTGGATTTAGCCTATCAACTATTCTTCTGCTTCCTTTCGAGAGGGAGAGTGAGGAGGTTTATTAAGGGAATCGCTCATCCTATCAAGTTGCATATGGCCAATGAGATCGGGAGTGAGATTTCTTTTCATACGGCAGCTAATGTCGCAAGGCGTATCAAGGATGTTCTTTCACAAGAGAGAGGAAAGGGGTCAGATAAAAGGTCTCGTCATTTTGGTGGTTTTAACGGTGCCTCATCTGGAGGCAGGGGTACTTTTTTAGGGGTTACCTTCCAGTCCATATCAGTTAGCGCTTCAAGCATCCCACAATGCTTCAGGGAGTCTTGATCCTTATGTGCCTCATTCTTGGAAGCCAACCTACAGTGCATTGCTAGATCCTATCAATGCACCTCCTATTCAGAGTTATTACCGCGGTTATCCAACCCGTTCGGGTCAGTTTCAGTTTCAGCAGCCCCAACACCAGGATGGATGTTTTGAGTGTGGTGGTTTTAGGCATATCAGGAGGATCTGTCTAAGATTATTGGGTAGTACGCCACAATAGAGTTCTCATGCCATAATTCAGGCACTGATTGCATCACCACCCACTTAGACAGCTAGAGGTAGGGGTCAGAAAGCCAGAGGTAGAGGTCAGACCGCTAGAGGTGGAGGTCAGGCTGCTAGAGGTAGAGGTCAGGCCGCTAGAGGTAGAGGCCAGCCAGCAGGAGGCCGTCCTAGAGATGTAGTTCAGAATGGTGGGCCCCATCCACGATGCTATGCCTTTCCAGCTAGGCCTGAGGATGAGTCATGTGATGCGGTTATCACTGGTATAGTTTTAATTGTAGTAGAGATGCCTCAGTTCTATTTGATTCGGGTTTTACTTATTCATACGCGTCATTCTATTTTACTTTATATTTGGGTATGCCTCGCAATTCTTTGAGTTCTCCTGTGCATGTATCCACACCTATAGGAGATGCTATTGTGGTAGATCATGTTTATCGTTTGTGTGTGGTTACCATTGGGAGTCTTGAGACTAGCATAGATCTTCTACTTCTAGATATGGTTGATTTGGTTGCCATTTTGGGTATGGATTGGCTATTACCTTATCATGCTATATTGGAATGTCATGCTAAGATGGTGACCTTAGCTTTGCTGGGGTTTCCTTGATTAGAGTGGAGAGGGAATGCTGGCCATTCTACCAACATGGTTATCTCTTATGTGAAGGCTTGGCGTATGGTCGAGAAGGGGTGCCTAGCTTATTTGGCTTATGCCCGTGATTCTAGTGCGGAGGTTCCTTCGATGGATTCAGTACCAGTTGTTCGGAAGTTTCTAGAGGTGTTTCCTGTAGATCTATCGGGGTTTCCACCTGATAGAGATATTGGCTTATGTACTGATTTGGCTCCGGGCATTCAGTCCATTTCTATTCTTCTATATCATATAGCCCCGCTAGAGTTGAAAGAATTGAAGGAGCAGTTGCAATATTTGCTTGATAAGGGCTTCATTAGACCTAGTGTCTCGCCCTGGGGTGCGCCGATGTTGTTTGCGAAGAAGAAGGATGGATCAATGAAGATATGCATAGTTTATCGGCAGTTGAACAAGGTCAACATCAAGAACAAGTATCGACTTCCGAGGATTGATGAGTTATTTGATAAGCTTTAGGGTGCCAGAGTGTTTTCGAAGATTAATTTGAGGTTTGGCTACCATCAGTTGAGTATTAGGGAATCTGATGTCCCTAAGATAGCTTTTCAGATTCGGTATGAGTATTATGAGTTTCTACTGATGTCATTTGGGCTGACAAACTCCCTATCTGTGTTTATGGATTTGATGAACCGGGTGTTCAATCCCCATTTGGATTCCTTTGTGATTGTGTTTATTGATGATATTTTTATCTACTCCTATCAAGAGGAGTATGAGCAACATCTTTGGATCGTTCTTCAGACTCTGAGAGACAGCCAATTATTTACTAAATTTTCAAAATGCGAGTTTTGGTTGAGCTCAGTTGCTTTCTTAGGGCACGTTATGTTGGGGAGGGTATTCAGGTGGATCTTAAGAAGATTGAGGTAGTTCAGAACTGGCCTAGACCTACTTCAGCCATAGAGATCCATAATTTCTTGGGATTTGCAGGTTATTACTGTCGGTTTATGGAGTTGTTTTCATCTATAACAGCCCTATTGACCAGGTTGACCTAGAAGGGTACCCCATTAGATAGTCCAACGAGTGTGAGGCAAGCTTTCAGAAGCTTAAGACTGCTTTGACTACGACGCCAGTGTTGGTGTTGCCCACAGGTTTAGGATCTTATACGGTATATTGTGATGCATCTCGTATTGGACTTGTTGCGGTGTTGATGTGGGGTGGCAAGCTGATTGCATACACGTCATGAAATTTGAAGGTTTACGAGATGAGTTACCATATTCATGACTTAGATTTGGCAGCAATTGTTCATGCAAAAGGAGCTCAATTTGAGGCAGAGGTGGTGGTTGGAGCTATTTAAAGACTATGATATCACCTTCTTGTATCATCCCTGGAAGTCCAATCTGGTGAGCGATGCTTTGAGTAGAAAGTCAGTGAGTATGGGTAGCCTTGCATTCATTCCGGCTGGTGAGAGACCGCTTGCATTAGATGTTAAGGCCTTAGCCAATCAGTTCGTGAGGTTGGATATTTCTAAGCACAGTCGTGTTCTAGCTTGTACTATCGCTCGATCGTCATTGTTTGAGCGCATCAGGGAGAGGCAATATGATGACCCTCATTTTCTCGTCCTTAAGGACACAGTGCATCATGGAGATACCAAGTAGGTTACGGTCGGAGACGATGGAGTTTTGAGGATGTAGGGTAATGTTTGTGTGCCTAATATGGATTGACTTCGTGTGTTGATTCTAAAGGAGGCCTACAGTTCCCAGTATTCTATTCATCCAGGCACCACCAAAATGTATCAGGACTTGCGACAACATTATTGGTGGAGGAGTATGACGAAGGACATAGTTGCATATGTAGCTCGGTGTCTAAATTGTCATCAGGTAAAGTACGAGCACTAGAGACCTGGTGGTTTGCTTTAGAAGATGGAGATTCCTAAGTGGAAGTGGGAGCGTATCATTATGGATTTCGTTGTTGGACTCCCACAAACTCAGAGGAAGTTCGATGTAGTTTGGGTTATTGTGGATAGGCTTACCAAGTCAGTGCATTTCATTCCTATAGCAGTTACCTATTCTTCAGAGCGGCTGGCATAGATTTATATCTACGAGATCGTCCATTTTTATGGTGTCTGTGTCTATCATTTCTTATCGAGGTATGTATTTTAAATCGCACTTCTAGAGGGCAGTACAACATAAGTTGGGTACATAGGTTGAGTTGAGAACAACATTTCATCCTCAGATAGACGGACCGTCCGAGTGCACTATTCAGATATTGGAGGATATGCTCCGCGTTTGTGTAATAGACTTCAGAGGCTCTTATGATCGGTTATTGCCACTTGCGGAGTTTGCCTACAACAATAGCTACCAATTGAGCATTCATATGGCTCCCTACGAGGCATTATAAGGTAGGCGGTGCCGATCGCCAGTTTGGTGGTTCGACCTGGGGGAGGCTCAGTTATTGGGCACAATTTGGTACATGATGCCTTGGATAAGGTTAAGATCATTCAGGATAAACTTCGCATAGATCATTCTAGGAAGAAAAGTTATGCCGATCGTAAGGTTCGTGATGTTACATTCATGGTCGGAGAGAGAGTGTTTCTTTGGGTATCACCCATGAAGGTTTTGATGAGGTTTTGAAAGAAGGGAAAGTTGAGACCTAGGTACATCGGACCTTTTGAGGTTCTTCAGAGAGTGGGTGAGGTGGCTTACAAGCTCGTATTGCTACCTAGTTTGTTAGAAGTTCATCCGGTATCCCATGTGTCCATGCTCCAAAAGTGCCACGGTTATCCGTCCCATGTGCTAGATTTCAGCTCTATCCAGATGGACAAGAATTTGACTTATGAGGAGGAGCCAATGGTTATTCTAGGCTAGCAGGTTTGGTAGTTGAGATCAAAGAGTTATCCTTCAGTTCAAGTGTAGTGGAGAGGTCAACCCTTCGAGGCAGCTACTTAGGAGTCCGAGTCAGACTTGTAGAGTAGATATCCATACCTTTTCACCAGTCCAGGTACTTCTCTATGCTCGTTCAAGGACGAACGATTGTTTTAGAGGTGGAGAATGTAATGACCCGGTAAGTGATCTTATGTTTTAGAACAAAATTTAGTGTTCCGAAGCTATCTCATTCAGTGTTCTGAAGCCTTAAATATCTCCTTTAAACCTTTTTAGATTTGCGTGCGCGGTTCAGGTGTTTTTCGAAAGGCTTATATGTTAAAAACTGATAAAAATAAAAATTAATTTGAGTTGACTTCGGTCAACATTTTGAGTAAACAGACCTGGAATTGTATTTTGACAGTCCTGGTGGGTCCGTATCATAATTTAGGACCGGGGAGTATGCCCGTAATCAAATTCCGAGGTCTTTTAGCTCGAGATATGAATTTTTGTTGAAAATTGAAAGTTTAATGATTTTTTAGAATTGACTAATGTTTGACCTTGTTGATACTGGTTCCGTATTTTGGTTTTGAAGCCCGGTATAGTTCCATTATTAAATTTATGACTTCTGTGTGAAATTTGGTGAGAAACGAAGTTAGTTTGACGTGATTCAGACGTTCGGTTGTGAAAATAGAAGTTTTAAAGTTTTCTTAAAAATTTCATTTGATTTGGTGTTCAATTCGTAGTTGTAGATGTTATTTGGGCGATTTGATTGCGCGAGAAAGTTCGTATGATATTTTAGGACTTGTGTGCATGTTTGGTTTGGAGCTCCAAGGACTCGGGTGAGTTTCGGATAAACTACGGAGTGTTTTATACTTAGAAAACATAGCAGCTGTTGCAACTGATCTGCAGACTTCGCATTCGCAAGTTTTGGCTTGCAAATATGATCCTCGCATTTGCGAGCATTGGGCTAGGGGAGGACCTTCATATTTCGAAGTTTTGATCACATTTGCGATCCTGGCAGTCCACTTTTGCGAACACTGGTTCGCATTTGCTAATGCAGCTTGCATAGTCATTCTTCGCATTTGTGAACCCGAGGTCGCAAATGCGGTACCTGCAACTGATCAAATAGTTAGAAAAATAGAATTTTCACTCATTCTTCAAATTTTCAAAACAAGAAAACTCTAGGGGCGATTTTTCCAAGACCCTTTCTTACCTAAATAATTGGTAAGTGATTCTAACCTAATTTCTTTCAATCTTTCATTACATTTCACAAGCTTTTAACCTAAAGTCTTGCGTTTTCATGGTGGAAATTTTTTGGGTAGAATTAGGGATTTTTGAGAAATTGGTATTTAGACCTCAAACTGGGGTCGATTCCAAAACAAATTACATACCAGGGCTTGGGGGTGAATGGATAATCGGGTTTTGATGAAAATTTTGGGTTTGGACCAAGTGGGATCGGGTATTGACTTTTGTTAAATTTTTCAATAATGATCTAAATTGAATCTTTTGTAACCGTGGGTGCTTACTAAGGTTATTTGGAATCGTTTGGTTGGTAATTTGCTAGATATAGTTGGTTTGGAGACTTGTTTGAAAGGCGAAGCTGTAGTTGAGCTTTGAGTGGTCTTTGGAGCAAGGTAAGACTTGTGTCTAAGCTTGACTTGAGGGTATTAACAACCCTCGGACTATGTGTTATGTGAATTTCACGTGAGCGGCATATATGCGAGGTGACAAGTTCTTATACGCCGCCGAATTATATATTTTCCCAGACTTACCGCTTTTCCTTAATTATTTCATTTCCTATCTTAATTGTTATATTCTTTAAATGCTTTCCATATTTAACTTCTACTTGTTAATCAATATCTTCTCCTGTTAATGATGTTAGCTCTTCCATAGTTTCATGTTTCTCTGCTATTCACTTAAATTGACTTACTTGCACCTTCTAATTGTCAATTACTGGATTGGTCTCGTTGTGTAGTATTACTCGTGTAGATTCCTTTATTCTACAAGGCTTCCCTTTTTGGTTCATCTTGGTATTTATTAATCGTAAAGGTTTTGTGGTTTGAACTATTGATTTGACTGCGCATTGAGTAGTTGGTACTGATATGGTGGGATTGGGCTGCACGCTGGAGCAGGTGTAATAAGGGTGGATAGATATGGTAGAATAAGGGTCAATATGTACTATACAGTGGGATCAGGTTGCACGCCACAATAGGTGGAATAAGGGTGAATTGATATGGTGAAATAAGAGTGATTTATGATACTGATATTGATACACGGTGGTATCGAGTTGCGCGTCGCAACATATTTATATATATTATCTTTGTTATTAATGCTATTACAGTGATATAAGGGAGGATTTTGTGTTGTCTGGTGGGATCAGGTTGCGCACTGCAATAACCTATATGTTCCCTTTTCTTGAGATGTGTTGGTTTTTGGTATTCTTATTTGAATTGTTAAAGATTGGCAATTCTGGACGACACTGGTTTATTCTTGAGGCTCTGGTTATTATTTTCAGTTGAGTGTTTAATTGTGATTAATATTCCTATTTTTGTCATTATTATATACTGTGTATAAGTTGTAGTGTAGATGGCCCGCCTTAGCCTCGTCACTACTTCATCGAGGTTAGGCTCGGCACTTACAGAGTATATGGGATTGGTTGTACTCATACTATCCTCTACACTGCTTGTGCAGATTTTGAAGTCGGTCCTAGCGGCGGTTACTAGTGTGCTCGGATCAGGCAGTTACGGAGACTTGAGGTGCTGCTGCTCAGCGTCCGCTGCTCCTAGTGTAACGACCCTACTGGTCATTTAGAGCTTTTTCACTTTGCTCTCCAGTTCTCGGGCATGTCTAGCCCCGTATTATGCATTATGACTTATGTAAATCGTTGGTTTTGGTTTCAGGGTAATCGAAATAATTTGGAATAACAGTTCTCAGTTTAAAGCTTAAAATTTGAAAGCTTTAATCAAGTTTTGAATTGTTTGTTAATAATCTCGGATTGGAATTTTTATGATTTGGTTAGCTCCGTTAGGTGATTTAGGAGTTAGGAGAATGATCAGAATGTGTTTTGGAGGTCCGGAGTAGATTTAAGCTTGAATTGGAAAAATTGAGTTTTTGGCATTTTTCGATTGGTAGGTGAGATTTTGATATAGGGGTCGGAATGGAATTCCGGAAGTTGCAGTAGCTTCGCTATGTCATTTGGAATGTGTGTGCAAAATTTCAGGTCATTCGGACTTGGTTTTGTATAACTTTTTGATCAAAAGCGGAATGCAGAAGATTTTAAAACCTTAGGCTTGAATTTGATGTGTTTTGGTTGTTTTGATGTTGTTTTCAAGATATGTACAAGTTTGAATAAGGTTACGAGATATGTTTGTGTTTTTTGTTGAGGTCCTAGGGGCCTCAAGGTGTTTTCGGATGGTTGACGGAGAGTTTGGAATTTTTGAAGAAGATGCAGATTTTTTGCTTTTGGTATTTCTGCACCTGCAGATTAGGGACCGCAGGTGGGATACGGCAGATGTGAGGTAGAAGTCCACAAAAGCGGAAGAAGGTGAGGGAGGCAGAAACTACAGAAGTGATTGATGAACCGCACCTGCGATGGTGCAGGTGCGGCTGGTGCATCGCAGATGTGGAAGGCTGGAGGATAAGTGAGGACCGCAGAAGCGGCTCTTGGTCCTCATATGCGGTATCACAGAAGCGGTAATAGGGCCGCAGATGCGGAATCCCTGGACCAAAATTATATAATATTTCCCTCCGCCGATTTTGGCTAAAAACTCCATTTTTGAAGATGGGAAATGAGCTAGGGTAGAGAATTCAAGGGAAAATCAAGGTGAATCAGTTGGGTAAGTTTTCAAAACTTCATTACTTGAGTTTATGATCATTTTCCATGGATTAATCATGAAATTAGTGGAAATTAAGGGTAAAAACTGAGGAAACTAGGGCTTGGTATTGGAGACCTAAACTTGAGGATGTGGAGGACCATTTCTGGTTAGATTTTGGAACTTTTGATATGTATGAACTCGTGGTAAGATAAGAAATCTATTGATGTGAATTTTATCGAATTTCGAGACGTGGGCCAGAGGGTCGGGTTTTGGTAATTTTGGAATTTGCATCATTTTTTGATTCTTTTCGAGTGGGCTTCGTCCCTTTAGCATAACTTAATGGTTATATTCTGTTTTTGGTAGATTCGGAGCATTCGGAGGCCGATTCGAGGGGCAAATGCATTGTGAGCTAGATTTTGGGCCGAATTGAGGTGAGTAATGATTTGAAATTCTGTCCTGAGGGTATGCAACCCTGGATTACACAGCGTTCATCTATGTTGAGGTGACACACACGCTAGATGATGAGCGTGGGGTCGTGCACCGTTGGGGATTGTGACTTAGTCCATCCTGAATGACTGTTTTATTGCGTCTTTGATAGCATATTGTTTTATATTGTCATGTTTTGGGCTAAATGCCATATTTGGGTTTCGTGCTAACTGTTTGAACCCTTAAGGGATTTTTACTGATATTTTCCTCACTATTGATTTCATATTTATGCTTAGTCATACCATATTTTACTGGTTTCAAAACTCAGCTATGTTATTTTGTTTTAAACAACTTAAATGATATTTTTAAAAGATATTTGTGCTAAGCTTCATGTTGTATCATTGCCCGAGGGGCTTATGAGATTCTGACTAAGTAAGGTCGAGGGCCTGTGTTGTGAGGATACTTTTGGGTCAGGCTGCTTACCGCAGCACTAATGTACAGATTATGATAGTGAGGCTGAGGGCCTGAGATTATACGCCACGAGGTAGCTTGTAATTGATATGAGGCCGAGAGCCTATTTATGATGCTACGAGATGGCTTGATACTGCGCCTGGCCCGTAAGGGGATCCTCCTGGAGTCTGTACACCCCTAGTGAGCGCGGGTGCCCATTGAGATATGAGATATAGCCCGAGGGGCTGGTATTGTTCTATGATATTGCCCGAGGGGCTGATTCTGATGTTATTGTGCCCGAGGGGTAGTTCTTATGTGTTTACCATTTGTAGTTGTTTTTCCTTTGTTTGACTGCTTAAAAGATGTTTTATGAGATTTCACTATTAATTGCATTTACTGATTTTGTTATGCCTCTTATAGCTTAATGTTGTGTTTAACATGATTTTATATCGCTAAGTCTTCATTTATTTTTATTACTCACTGAGTTGGAGTACTCACTTTACTCCATGCACCCCTTTGTGCAGATTCGGGTGCTACAGGCCCTGCTAGTGAGGGTTGAGAGCTGTCAGCTGATTTTTCGAAGATTACTTGGCAGCTGCCTGGTGATTCGCAACCTAGGGCTATCTCCCTCTATTTTATTTCCTTTGATTCAGTTATGTAGTGGTGGAGTAGACTTTCAAACTTGTAGTATTGTTCTAGATGCTCATGACTGGTGATACCTCGATGTCGGGCTGTGTTAGTTTTTATTTTCGTAAGTTATACTGTTCATTGCTTATTCTTGGGGTTTTTATCATGTTAAAGACTTAGTATTTATCATTATTAATTGTTTAAGGAGAATTGGAAGTGTGTCGGCTGGCCTTGTCTTCACGAGAGGCGCCATCACGGCCAGGTTATGTTTAGGGTCGTGACAAGTTGGTATCAGAGCCTAGGTTACATAGGTCTCACGAGTCATGAGCAGGTTTAATAGAGTCTTGCGGATCGGTACAGAGACGTCTATATTTATCCTCGAGAGGCTGTAGAACCTTTAGGAAAAACTTCACATTCTTGAACTCTTATCATGCGTCCTTGATTCAGCTTGAAATATAACTCTTTGAATTCCTTCCATAAATTTGTATGCGTGAGCGAGCGCTCAGTATCTGATGTGTATCGATGGCTTGTGATTCCCTGATTGAGGGGCGGGATGTTATCTGTGTGCTGATGTTGGGCCAGTTTGGAGGACTCGAGGCCAGATTTTTGCCTATAGCTTGAGCACTGAGGTGCTGATTGTGTGAGCACGTGTTTTTGAACTTATATGTTTGGTAGTGTCCCTGATAGTAGAAGTGATGGCCGGATGGCTATTTGATGAGTATGTTATGATTGCAAGATGTAATCATATGATTTGGAAGCGACGAGAAGGGTCCAGTGGAGGATAGAAGAACTATTAGGTGTTTGATTTCCATCCCGATTTGAGGTATAACCCCGGGTTATGGGTGTGTGAAGAATCTTTTCATGTGTCCTAGTTAGGAGTGTAAATTTCATATTGCTTTATGAGCTTAGACTTCGTAAGATTAAGTGACTTTGTAATGTCTATGACGGTGGAAGGGTACAAAGAGATGGTAGTTTGAGGCAAAGCAGGTGGGTTATCTCCTGCGAAGTGTGCTAAAATTTATGTGATCCCTATGTTGTTTTGTAGCGAGATCTCTATTACTAGGGAAATATATGTATTACAATTTGAATTTTGATCGCTTAAGAGAGTGGGCTTGACTGTTATGAGGGTGAATGCGATATTTGTAGAAGATTTGAAGTACTAGAGGGTTTGTGTTGCACGAGCTCATGAAGAATTTAGTTTAATCTTACTATGGAGTTATGTTAGTATTTACGTATATACATTAAGAGTTATTGTGTGTTCTGATCTATGGCTTTGAGCCAAGTGGGGGAGTCTGCTATTAACTAGTTGATTGCACAGTTATGTGCTATATTGGTTCCATTTGGAGGCGTACTGGTGAATCGGTTATGGCTTAAAGAGGTTGAGACTGAGGATGGCTCGAGTAAAGGAAATTTCAATAAAGGTTATGCTATGCATTATAGGTGTATGAGAATCGTGGAATGACTTGAGTGGTTATTGGTAAAGGATGTGCAGTGCATAGATCATGAAGTTGCTTGGTTGCATTAAGGTAAGGTTACATTTTGCGGTGTTGGAGTGATAATGGAGCACAGATCGTCTGGTCTGTTTGATCGGTCTTATTGCGGATTGAGTAGAGTGGATGACTCTCAAGAATGGTTCTAATGGGTTCAAGATTTTACATGCAATAATTGGAGATTTCAAAGTTGTATGTGTTGCTAGAAACTAAGTTTGCACTGGAAAGTGTCAAGACTAGTAGTATTTCTATATCATTATGGGGTTCTATATAGCAGTATCAGGAAGGTAAAGGTAATGGCCTTGGATTCGCAGGAAGTCCTTTCAGGGTAAGTATTTGAATGTGGTGTTTTTGGGAATATTTAAGAGAGAATTCAGCGGCTTATGAGTCTTAGGGGGTGTGGTTTTACGTTAAAGTTTGTGGGGAAAGTTTTAGTTAAAGATAGTGATGTACTAGCAAGGAAACATATGAATTTGAAGGTAATTTGGAAGGAACTCAGAGGATTAGGACAACTTGGTAGTAGGCTGGATCGGCATGGTAATGGATATGATCGGTTCTTGGGTGCTTATGAAGTGGTTGGTTTCCAAAGGTGTTTCGTGGCAATGCCCTTAGGTTTTGATGGCTTCTGTAGCTTGGTTGAGTTAGAAGGAGTCAGTCCTGATGGTTCGTTTTGTGCAAAGGGGATTCGTAGAGTTCTTGATAATTTCTACCACGTTTAGAGATGTATATATTTTCTGGCATGAGGATCATGGGATGTATAGTGATTTTCTCCTAGATGGGATCAAATGGAAAAGTTCTTGGTTGTTTGAGTACGTAGTTGCTTGTAGCTCGGAGTAGATTATGAAGTTCTCATATTTATCATAGGATGGTATGGTATATGCGGTATATTGTATAGGACTGAGATTTGCATGTGTAAGGTCATGATAGTTCTAAGAGAAAGGTCATAAATTCTTAAGCAGCATGGACAATTTCTGATGACTAGATAAATGATATTACTAACTGGTATGGCTTGATGAGAGTATACGTTTTAGAAAGGGCGTTGGGTTTGAGTTGAGGATACTTCATTAGTATTGTGGCGCTCTCTTGTTGGATCGACTGCTGATATTCGAGTCGCTTGGTGGCACAGAAGGATTTTAAGAGTACTTCTCGTGGGATGATTGTGCATTAGAGATGTGTTGTATATTCGGGTGGTGGAGTTAGGATCGCATATGGTGATTCACGTGCTTTATGGATTTGGAGACTGGGGGTTCTCATAAACAAGTTAGGTCGTGGTTGTGGACTGCGTATATCGGTCTTGTGTGGTAACTATTAGAGTTTGGAGACCCGAGTGGATCCTTGTTGCTTGGTATGTTAGATTTTTGATGTCACATTGGGTATAGATTGGTTGTCTCAGTGTCATGTTATTCTAGACTATTGCGCTAAGACAACGGTGTTGTCTATGCTAGGGATGCCACGGATTAAGTGGCAAGGTTCGACGGATTATGTTTCCAGTAGGGTGATTTCATTTTTGAAGACCTAGCGGATGGCTGGGAAGGGTTGTCTTTCTTATTTGGCCTTCATGATGGATGTCAGTGCGAAGACTCCTACCATTGATTTAGTTTCGGCGGTGAAGGATTTTCCGAATATGTTTTCTGTTGCAGGGCATGTCGCCGGACAGGGTTGCTGATTTCGGTATGGATTTGGTACCGGGCACCGTATTGTATGGCACCTGTGGAGTTAAAGGAGTTGAATGAGCAGCTTCAGGAACTCATTGATAATGGGTTCATTGTAGGCCAATATGGATGTGTGTTCTACATTGAGTTAACTTGGTTGACTCTGAGTTGCATTATTGAGGGATGTGTTGACTTGATTGTTAGTGAGCTTATTAGTGATCTGGGGAGATCTATGTGTTACCTTTCCGTATCGCGAGGCATTGGGATTGGTTGGTTATAGGCATATGTGGTGCGGTTTTATTGGGGTCTTTTATTGGAATTCGAGCGGGAAGGTATTACTCGGCGGATGGCATTTCCAATATGTCCTTTCGGGTTTGTATGATGTTATGTCAATTGCTTCTCTATGGTTATGGTGATTTGCTTTTGTTTCTAGACATCAAATTGCGTGTGGTTGTCAATTTGAGCATAATGACTTGAGGTGTTTCATGTGGATCAGTGTTTGGATGAGGTCGCGCATTGGAGCAAAGTTATGTGGAGGTATGATCCTTCGGTCTAGATTTGAATATTCTGTTTCTAAGAGGTGTGACGGGTTCTCAGCATTTGGTGTAGTGGTACTGGTAAGCTTGCAGTACAACCCTCTTATTTGAGTCATTTTCATGATTTGAGTACGTTCAGATTGTTGCTTATTGGTGCGCGGATTGCATGAGTTGTGTCTTAGATTGTATTGATGTGTCATGTTACCAAAGTAGTTGTGTTGGAATTAGATGAGATTGTTGGGATCTTGAATGAATACAAACGAATTTGGTTTCAGCGTGTTACAAGGATAATATCGAAGTTCGACTCAGAAAATCTCTATGGTCCTTGCTAAAGGAGAAGTGGCTTCACGAATGGTTGATCTGGGGAGTAGTTACGACTTCCTATGTGTTTCATTTATCATTGGCAGTATACAGAAGTGTTAGGGTGAGGCTTTATTTGATAAAATGCTTACTATCAAAATTCAGATGTTTCGAGCAACTGCTGTGATTTAAAAGTTATCACTTTTAGTGTTTGAGTTAGGTAGTATGTCACGTAATTGCACCTAAGGTTGCGGGTATGGGTTATTACAGCTTGTTCGGGCTTATTCAGAGTGTAAATCTGAGAGTCTAATCTTGTAGATGATTTCAGAAGTGGAAATGTGGTTCTATGGTTTATGGGCGTGGTTGTGTTATTGGAAATTTCAGTTACCTTGTGTTATTGGACCTATATGAGATAGGGTGACGAGGGATCACCCCCAGGTATTTTCATGGTAAGGTTATACAGCGACTTGTTGGCTTTTGGAACAACTATAGGCACATTCGAGGACAAACATATGTTTAAGTGGGGGAGGATGTAACGACTCGACCTGTCATTTTGAACTTTTGCACTTCGCTCTCCAGTTCTCGGGTATGTCTATCCCCGTATTATGCACTATGAATTATGTAAATCGTTGGTTTCGATTTCAGGGTAATCGGAACGAATTTGGAAGAACAGTTCTCAGTTTGAAGCTTGAAATTTGAAAGGTTTGACCAAGTTTTGACTTGTTTGTAAATGATCTCAGATTGGAATTTTTATGATTTGGTTAGCTCCGTTAGGTTATTTACGACTTAGGACCACGATCGGAATGTTTTTTGGAGGTCCGGAGTAGATTTAGGCTTAAATTGGTGAAATTAAGATTTTGGCGTTTTCCGGTTGATAGGTGAGTTTTGATATAGGGGTCGGAATGGAATTCCGGAAGTTACAATAGCTTTGTTATGTCTTTTTGGATGTGTGTGCAAAATTTCAGGTCATTCATACGTGGTTTGGTATACTTTTTGACCAAAACTGGAATGCAGAAGATTTTAGAACCTTAGGCTTGAATTCGATGTGTTTTTTTTATGTTGTTTGAGGTGTTTTGAAGATTTATACAAGTTTGAATAAGGTTACGGGATATGTTTGTGTTTTTTGTTGAGGTTCCGGGGGCCTCAAGGTGTTTTCGGATGGTTGGCAGAGAGTTTAGAATTTTTGAAGAAGCTGCAGATTTTCTGCTTATGGTATTTCCGCACCTGCGGATTGGTGACCGTAGGTGCGATGCCGCAGATGCGAGGGAGAAGCCCACAGAAGCGGAAGAAGGTGAGGGAGGTAGAAATCACAGAAGCGGTTGGTGAACTGCACCTGCGATGACGCAGGTGTGGCTGGTGCTTCACAGATGTGGAAAGCTGGAGGATAAGTGAGGACCGGAAAAGAGGTTCTTGGACCGCATATGTGGTACCACAGAAGCGGTAATAGAGCCGCAGATGCGGAATCCCTGGACCAGAAGTATATAATATTTCCCTTTGCAGATTTTGGCTAAAAACTCCATTTTGGAAGATGGGAAATGAGCTAAGGCAGAGAATTCAAGGGAAAATCAGGGTGAATCAGTTGGGTAAGTTCTCAAAGCTTCATTACTTGAGTTTATGATCATTTTTCCATGGATTAATCATGAAACTAGTGGAAATTAAGGGTAAAAACTGAGGAAACTAGGGCTTGGTATTGGAGACCTAAACTTGAGGATGTGGAGGACCATTTCTGGTTAGATTTTGGAACTTTTGATATGTATGAACTCGTGGTAAGATAAGGAATCTATTGATGTGAATTTTATCGAATTTCGAGACGTGGGCCAGAGGGTCGGGTTTTGGTAATTTTGGGATTTGCATCATTTTTTGATTCTTTTCGAGTGGGCTTCGTCCCTTTAGCATAACTTAATGGTTATATTCTGTTTTTGGTAGATTCGGAGCATTCGGAGGCCGATTCGAGGGGCAAATGCATTGCGAGCTAGATTTTGGGCCGAATTGAGGTGAGTAATGATTTGAAATGCTGTCCTGAGGGTATGAAACCTCAGATTAGATAGCGCTCGGCTATGTTGAGGTGACACACATGCTAGATGATGAGCGTAAGGTCGTGCACCATTGGGGATTGTGACTTAGTCCATCCTGAATGACTGTTTTATTGCGTCTTTGATAGCATATTATTTTATATTGTCATGTTTTGGGCTAAATGCCATATTTGGGCTTCGTGCTAACTGTTTGAACCCTTAAGGGATTTTTACTGATATTTTCCTCACTATTGATTTCATATTTATGCTCAGTCATGCCATATTTTACTGGTTTCAAAACTCAGCTATGTTATTCTATTTTAAACACCTTAAATGATATTTTCAAAAGATATTTGTGTTGAGTTTCATGTTGTACTGTTGCCCGGGGGACGTATGAGATTCTGATTGAGTAAGGCCGAGGGCCTATGTTGTGAGGATACTTTTGGGTCCGGCTGCACACCGCAGCAGTGATATACTGATTATGATAATGAGGCCGAGGGCTTGAGATTGTACGCCACGAGGTGGCTTGTGATTGATATGAGGCCGAGAGCCTGTTTGTGATGCAACGAGATGGCTTAAAATTGCGCTTGGGCCGTAAGGGACTCATCCGGGATTCTGTACACCCCCAGTGAGCGCGGGTACCCATTGGGATATGAGATATAGCCCGAGGGGCTGGTATAGTTCTGTGATATTGCCCGAGGTGCTGATTCTGATGTTATTGTGCCCGAGGGGCAGTTCTTATGTGTTTACCATTTTTAGTTGTTTTTTCTATATATTGTTTGACTACTTAAAAGATGTTTTATGAGATTTCACTGTTAATTGTGTATACTGATTTTGTTATGCCTCTTATAGCATAATGTTGTGTTTAACGTGATTTTATATCGCTCAGTCTTTATTTATTTTTATTACTCACTGAGTTCGAGTATTCACTTTACTTCCTGCACCCCTGTGTGCAGATTCGGGCGCTACAGGTCCTGCTAGCGAGGGTTGAGAGCTGTCATCAGATTTTCCGAAGATTACTAGGTATCTGCCCGACGATTCACAACACAAGGCTATCTCCTCTATTTTATTTCCTTATTTTCAGTTATATAATGGTGGAGTAGACTTTCTGTCACGACCCGGATTTTCCACCATCAGGAGTCGTGATGGCGCCTACTGTCAGAGCTAGGCAAGCCAAGCATTTAAATATTTTTCGATAACAATCCAACAATAATAATATTAACGAGTCATTTAACTAAAAGCATAAGTCTTTAAAATATAAATAACTGAAAACCCAATTTTTTTTTTGCGAAAGTTTAATATTTCTCTACCCAAGACTGGAGTCGCTATCTCACAAGACACTAAAGAGTGCTACAAACAAGTCTGAATAAAAAATACATAATGTCATTCTCGATACAATGAAAACAAACTGAAAACATGGAAAGGGACTTCGGCCTGCGAACGCCAGCTAGGCTACCTCGTAAATCCCTGGACTGAAGTCAGCTCCCAATCAATATACTACTGCTGTGGTCCAAAAGCTGCTCCGGTACCGTGATCTGTGCAAAAAGCACAGAAGTGTAGCATCAGCACAACCGACCCCATGTGCTGGTAAGTGCCTGGCCTAACCCTGGCGAAGTAGTGACGAGGCTAGACAGGACTACCAAATCAACCTATGCAATTCAATATATATATATATATATATGCAATAAAAGCAAAGAATACCGAAATTAAACAGTTAAAAAGGGAGGGAAGTATGCTATTGGGGAGTACAATCCGGATATAAAGTCAACAACTTAAGTAAGAAATAGGGGAATAATAATAATTAACAAAAGCAGGAAAATCAACAGTTGCACGGCATCAACTTTCGTACTTTTACTCTCATTCTCACCAAAGCAATCAAATAAAATGCACGACATCACCCTTCGTGCTTTCCCTCACATAACTCTCATTTCATGGCACGGAATGATCCTTCGTGCAATTATCATCAAATCAGAGCACGGAATGTCCCTTCGTGCATAAATAATCAAAACATGTCACAGAATAACCCTTCGTGCAAATATAATCAAAACATGGCACGGAATGACCCTTCGTGCAAATATAATCAAACATGGCACGGAATGACCCTTCGTGCATTATCACTCTTCCTCACCCAAACAACAATCACAACCAAACGGGGCGAGGGGTACACAAATAATAAGAAATGTCCTGGCAAGGGAATTACACCATTAACAGCTAAATTCCGGCAAGGGATAATTATCAATATACTCAAACCATCCCGGAAAGGGATTAATCATAATACCTTCTATTTCCTTCATTTCTTACACAATAGTCTTTTTATTGTTTGAGCCAATGCTCCAAAAAATTTACAACCCACAATCAATTCTCATACTCTTCACATTTCATAGGATTCATCAATTAACATAATAGAGTCATAACAATATCGGAATAAGTACAAACAGGGACCCACAGTCATGCTAGACACCGGTGTATAGATACTCGTCACCATGCCAATACACCGTACTCGATCATTTAGAAATTAGTAATTAATGACACTCTAATCCTATTCCCTCAAGCCAAAGCTAGATCAAACACTTACCTCAAATGCTCCAAAAATCCACTCAAGCCTCCAGTATAGCTTTACCGTTCGAATTCACCACAAAACCGCTCGAATCTAGTCACAAATTACTTGAACGTATCAACATATGCTAATGGAATCAACTTGAATGCATGAAAATGAATTCCCCAAAGTTTTACTCAAAAATTCCCAAAACACCCCCGGGACCACGTGGTCAAAACCCGAGGTTCAAACCAAAACCCGGTTACCCATTCCCCCACGAGTTCATATCTATGATTTATTTTGAAATCGGACCTCAAATTGAGGTCCAAATCCCCAATTTTAAGAAAACCTAGGTTCTACCCAAAATCTCCATTTTCACCCATGGAAATCCTCGATTTCAAGTGGAAAACATGTTTAATGATGCTAAAGATTGAAAGAATTGAGTAAAGATCAACTTATAAATGATTTGGGATGAAGATTGCTCTTGAAAAATCGCCTATGGCGTTTGGGTTTTGAAAGAAAGGTGAAAAGTGTTGAAAATTCGACTAAGTATCAAATTTGCTGAGCTGCAGATATGGGAAATGCGAAGCTGGGTTCGCAATTGCGAACCCTGCAGGCTTGGGAATTACGACATTTCTGTTCGCATTTGTGAACTTAGGCAAAAAGATGGGGTTTCGCATTTGCGATTGGAGGTATCGCATTTGCGAACTTTCCCCCTACGCATTTGCGAGCCAAACCATCACATTTGCGATAGTGGCCAAGTTTCCCAGACTTCGAAATTGCGAATCAATGCTCGCATTTGCGAGCTCGCAATTGCGAGTCCTCCCTTCGCATTTGCAAAAATCACAGAAGCCAGCGAACCAGATTTTCAAAAAATGGAAAATGCAATCCGATGCCTATCCAAAACTCACCCGAGCCCCCGGGGCTCCAAACCAAACATGCACTCAACCTCAAAAACATCGTACGGACTTACTCGTGCGATCAAATTGATAAAATAACATCATATGCATAGAATCATGCCTCAAAACACATGATTTTCTTATAAACTTCATAAACTTTGAAATTTGGAACTTGTAGTCCGAAACACGTCAAATGAAGTCCGATTTCAACCAAACTTTACAGAAAGCACTTAACACATATTTAAGACCTGTACCGGGCGTCGGAACCAAAATACGAGCCCGATACTACAGTCTTTTATTCAATTTTCCTTTCCATTTTCCTTAATAATTTCAGAAAAATAATTTCACAGAAACATTCTTTTCTCGGGCTCTAGACCTCGGATTTCGACTCCGGGCACATGCCCGAGTCCCATATTTTTCTACGGATCCTCCGAGACCGTCAAATCACGGGTCCGGGTCGGTTTTCAAAAATGCTGACCAAAGTCAACTTCAATCATTCTAAATGCATATTTTGAAAAATTTCACAGAATTTTACATATAATCTTTCCAGCTACACGCCCAGACTGCACATGCAAATCGAGGCAACTAAAAGTGAGGTTTTCAAGGCCTCGAAAGTGCGGAAAAAAAGAGAAATCCAGTGATGACCCTTTGGGTCGTCATATTCTCCACCTCTAAAACAATCGTTCGTCCTCGAACGGGAAATAGATGAGGATAACGGCTTCGCATATCAGACTCGGACTCCTAGGTCGATGCCTCAGGAGGCTGACCTCTCCACTGGACACGCACTGAAGGAAAACTCTTTGACCTTAACTATCGAACCTGCCGGTATAGAATAGCTACCGGCTCCTCCTCGTAACACAGATCCTTGTCCAACTGGACAGTGCTGAAATCTAACACGTGGGCTGGATCACCGTGATACCCCCGAAGCATGGACACATGAAACACTGGATGCACGGCTGACAAGCTAGGTGGCAAGGCAAGTCTATAAGCCACCTCTCCCACACGATCTAGAATCTCAAATGGGCCAATGAACCTAGGGCTAAGCTTGCCCTTCTTCCCAAATCTCATCACACCCTTCATAGGCGATACATGGAGCAAGACCCGCTCACCAACCATGAAAGCTACATATCGAACTTTACGATCCGCATAACTCTTTTGCCGAGACTGAGCCGAACGAAGCCTGTCCTGAATGATCTTGAACTTATCCAAGGCCTCCTGAAATAAATCTGTACCGAATAGACCGACATCGCCTACCATACAACGCCTCATATGGAGCCATCTGAATGTTGTACTGGTAGCTGTTGTTGTAGGCGAACTCTACTAAAGGCGAAAACTGGTCCCACGAGCCTCCAAAATCAATGACACAGGCTCAGAGCATATCCTCCAATATCTGAATAGTCCTCTCGGACTGGCCGTCCATCTGAGGATGGAACGCTGTGCTCAACTGAACCTAGGTGCCCAACTCCTGCTGAACTGCTCTCCAGAAGCGCGAGGTAAACTGCGCACCCCGGTCTGAATGATAGATGTTGGCACCCCATGAAGGCAAACAATCTCTCGGATGTAGATCTAAGCTAACCTCTCCGATGAATAAGTGGTTGCAACAGGAATAAAATGTGCTGACTTGGTCAGACTATCAACAATGACCCAAATAACATCAAACTTCTTCCGGGACATCGAAAGTCCAGTAACGAAATCCATGGTAATCCTCTCCCACTTCCACTCGGGAAGCTCAATCCTCTGAAACAAACCACTAGGCCTCTGATGCTCATACTTGACCTGCTGATAGTTCAAACACCTAGCCACTTATGCAACAATATCTTTCTTCATCCTATGCCACAAATAATGCTGCCGCAAGTCCTGGTACATCTTCGCGGTGCCCAGGTGAATAGAATACCGAGAACTATGGGCCTCCGTTAAGATCAACTCTCGAATCCCATCAACATTGGGCATGTGAGCACGTGATTTTTGCCCTATATGAATTATTCCCAGAAATTCAAAATAAAATGGTTTCTTTCAGCATTTACAATTTTGTGGATTTTCGTGGAATTTTATGTTAATTGTTTGCATTTTATCGGTGTATTTTAATTAATGAAAAATAAAAAAAATACTTGGCGTGTGAATTTAGGGCTTCATTTTACATTTTAGGATTAATTAGAAATTAGTTGCGTCACAAAGTGGAAAAATCGAAAGAAAAATAGTTTAATTTACACTTTTAGTTTTAGCTTTGATTTTGCGTAGTTTTTCGGTTAATTTGTTTTTAATTAATTGTGTTAATTATCATTTTTTAGGTTTAGTTAGTTTTTTTAGTTTTAGGAATTAATTTTGATGTTAGTTAATTTTTGAAAAAAAAAAGAAAAGAAGAGGAATTTTGAAATTAAGATTGTTTTAAAATAAAAAGAGAACAAGGCATTTTATTTGGGCCTATTTCATTTAATACTTCATCAGCCCAAACAGACCTCTCCTCCAAACCCACAAAATCAGGCCCAAAACGATGCCCCAACCCAGTCCGTCTTCATCAGGTAACCAAACGCCATTGTTCTTCAACTTTTAATATGAGTCGTCGAGGATTCTTAATCCTACAGCCAGGAACTAGGGTCTTAATAATATAAAAGTGTCCGAACTACCCCCTATGCCCCTACCCCCCTCTCATCGTCCTCAACACACCCTCAGAAACCCTTCACCGTCTCCGCCATCCGCCGTCGCCGGAAATCGCCCACGGCGGCGGTGAGTCTCCAAACCACCCCAAAATTTACACCACAACCTCTCCTCGTTCCCCTCTTTCCAAATCTGCCTCTAGCTTCCTTTGAATCATCACCAGTCTCGTCGAATCTTAAAATTAAGATTCCGGCAAAACCATACCATCTCCAAACTTTGACCAAATTAACACCAAATCACCCTCTCCACTCCCTCATCACGAATCCCTTACCATTATCTCTCAAATCACACCACGTCTTTTCGAATATGTAAAACCCTAGCACCGCCACAGTTGCTCCAGTGGCGGCCCTACCTCCAAATCGCTCCAAAGCAATAACCTTAGACCCTTATGCCTCCCTTAGGCTTCATCTGTCATTGATGCCCTTCAAATTTTGATTTAAGCTCGAGCTTCAAAAGAATCGGCTAGAGCCTATGTTTTCGAGTTTTAGGCCCAGAAATTAGTAAGTGTTCTTAATTTATTTTTCTTCATTATGTGTCATTTTATTATAGATATATGAATTCTTTTCATCTTCAACACCTCTTTTATTTTAGGATTAATTTAGGGTTTTAACTCGTCTCATGTGTAGTTAATCTTTCTCCTGTCATATGATTCAGTCGTTTGTTTAAAATTTGACCCTAGGAGTTCAACTTAATTGCTGTTCCGATTATTGTATCCTTCATCTTTGTTTTAATTCGGTTTGATCTGATCTGGGTTTGAGTTTGAACTGTTATTGAGTTTGACGATTGGAAGCGTATTATTGTTCTTTTGAGTTTGGTGTTTGATACTAATTTGACTTGGGTTTAAATTTGGCTTTAGTGCTTTAGTGTTAATAAGGAGTTAGTCTAGTGTGATTAATTAGTCTATTATTAGGTTTTCTTATGGGTATTGTTTGGTTATAGCTGAATAGCTTAGGCTTTAGCAAGTAACTAGGGTTACCTCTTGACTAAGGTGACAGGTTTGGGGCTTGGTTTAACTAGGTTAGTAATTTCATGAGTAGTACAGGGGTAGTAAGGGTAGTTTACTTAGGGAATAGGATAGCAACTGAATTTGGAAGCTCTAGAACACTTTAGAATAGGGTTAAATTTAGAATTTCAGGAAATATAGTAGGATAACTTGGAAAATAAGTCCTTCTTTAGGGACTTTTAAGCAAAGATGAAAATTAAGGAAGGATTAAAAGGGAAAACTGAAAATCTGAAGTTCCCCTTTAGTTTTGCCGATAAAAGGCAGTAGGTACTGCCTTGTTAAACAAGTTTTGAACCTCCAAAATTCCCACCAAAAACCCCTCTCTGCAAATCTGAATGAAAATTTGAATTTTCAACCCTTAGAAGTTCAAAACCCTCTTCTAGATCTTAGATCTTGTCCAAAAATCCAAAAACAAATAGAAAAACAACAGAAAAATAAAAAAAAGTGCTGTTACATCGATCTTTCTAGTCTAATGTTGAGTTTTAGTCACTGAATTTCACCTTTTAGCATAACTACAATCACTTAAGTTTAGAAGGTTTTGAATTCCAATTTGAATAAGTTTTTGGGTGTATTTGAGCTATTTGGTTTGATTTTTGAGATTGCAACTGATTAGTCGAGTCTGCTTGGAATATTTGCTGTTGCTGTTGTTTTACAAGTTAGTCCGGGTTGTGTTTGAGTGTGTTTCTGGGTTGAGTGTGGTGTTGATTTGGGATCTAATTTGCTGCTGCTGTACATCTGCTATTGCTGACCTCTCTCCCTTGTCTTGTTGTCTCGTACTCCAGGTACATAATCTAAAGGCTGATCTATTCTATTTTATCAAGCAAACATGGGAATACAAGTTGACGATTGATCCTGCTAAAGTTGTTGTCGTTAGCTTCCTGTATTTTGAAGTATTTGTATAATTCAGTAGTTATAACATTTTATTTTTAAAATGAGGACTGGACTGGATCTGATGTATAACTAAGACTGTTTTTGGGAATTGTTGCATTGCTGTGAGTAGTCTGTATAATTGAACTGTAGAGTTGAGTGTAGATTAATAGCTTGCAGGCTAGTTATGATGTTTGTTTGGGACTGTTTCGAACCACTGGTGTTATAACTGAACTATAAACTTGTTTAGCCTGACCTAATATGGTATCTGATAATAATTGATTGAGTAAGGTAAAGATAGATTGTTTAAGTTTTAGGTTTTAGGCAATGGTACCTATGTTTGTATATATAAATGTATTAGTTAATTGACAGCTTAGATGCTAGAGTGAAATAGAAGTTGCTGTACTGTTTAATTTACAAAATAAGATAAACAACAATGAAGAACCCGTCCCTTTGCATGTTTAGTCATTCGGCTTAAAACTGGGCTTAAATTCGAGTTGGAGGCTCATCTAGCCTTTACTTGTAAATTACACCTTTGCACAATTTCTATTTGATCCACATATCTGTAGCAATTTACTTTTGTATTGGGCTCAACGACAGAGCCCATATAATCAGACAAAAGTCACTTGGGCCTGAAATAATGGACCTTAAGATTGGGCCTTATTTTTAATCCAATATGTTAGCAATCTGAAATTCTTTTTCAAGTTACAACGCCATGATACTAACTTGGGCCTTTGGGTTAGGTAGCGGGTCCAACCTAAAAGGCTTGCCCTTTTGTTTGAATTCAGACTTGAATTCGGAGCCCGAAATTATAATATTAATCAATTAGGACTTCTTCTTCATTATTAGAGACAAAAATAGAAAAGCATAGTTACTTTAGGACTTGCCTTTTGAATAAAAAGTGAGACGAGCCTCGCCAAAAAAAATATACAAATTGCGGGGCCCTCATTAAATGCTTATACTAAAATACTTAAAATTCGGGGCGTGCCGTTTAGTGAATTTCATGGCCCTCCACAAAGATGATAACTCGTTAGTCATTTTAGGTTCTCTTTTAATAATTTTACCTTCTTAAATACGGGTGTGCATTTCATGCAACCCAAATCCCAATCCCAAAACATTGAATAAGAATGTGTCGAGGATCCGGGTGCATTTCATGTGACGTGATCCGAAAACACGTTCTTAAACGACGTTCACTTTCTTAATAATGACTAAGAGCTACAAATAATTCTAAAAATTGCACTATAGGTTTAACATGTATAAGAATCAAAATTTAGCCAAATATAGCAGTTGAGCGACCGTGCAAGAACCACGGAACTCAGGAGTGCCTAACCCCTTCTCCTGGGTTAATAGAATTCCTTACCTGGATTTCTGGTTCGTGACTATAATACAGAGTCAAACCCTTTCCTCGATTCGGGATTCAAACTGGTGACTTGGAAAACCATAAATCTCCTAAGTGGCGACTCTGAATCTCTTAATAAACGAATCCCGTTTTGATTGTCCTTTAATTGGAAAAACTCCTTTTATTATACCTTTCGCGGGGTGTAGTAATGGCAAAAGGAGGCGTGACAGCTCTGGCGACTCTGCTGGGGATCGAACCTAGAATATCTGGTTCAGGGTTCAGAATTCGAGCTTAGATAAATTGTTATAGTTGGCTTTATCTGATTTTGGTACATGTTCCATGCCTTATGTGCTAAATGTTTTACCGCTTTAATATTTGTTGAATTGTATATAAATTGTCGCGAATCCCTCCCTCTTTCTGAGTCTTTTACATCATGGAGAAGGGTTCACTTCGTGTAGTTTCTCTACTGTTTAGAGTCTTTTTCCCAATTTAGAACGAGGTTTGGATAAGTTGCAAAGGCGGCGGAGCTTCTGTATCCCCAGTACGCTGCCTCCCCCTCAGCCCGAGTTATCCGCTCGGGTAATCCATGTCTAGATCAATAAACCTAGCGTTCAAAACCTAGAAGAACAATAAACTCATGCTGGATCCCTAGTAGGATGCTTGTTTTCATCATGTGCATTTGACTTAGGGGACTCAACACAGGGGTTGGGTCCGTCTAGGACAGGTGACCTGAATTGAAATGACCATCTTGATGCATCTTACGTGCTACTTGCGCATTTATTTGCTCGGCTTTGCATATTGACCGGCTTGTATACAATGAGTGAAAAATTGTGAAAAATAGCAGTGTTAGGACTAAGTGAGGGTAATCATTTGTTTGAAAAACCAATGCTTAAATAGTATCGAAATGCTGCCAGATTTTGAAAAATGAAAATAAAATGAAAAAAGAAAATATTTGGAAAGGAAATGGTTGTTCAAAATAGCTTTGATTTTGGTAAATTTGCCCGAACTACGCTGGCTTGATTCTCACCGGATGTGAGATACGTAGGCAACCCTCATCGGGTCCAACCACCCCTTTTGCAAATATAGCCAAAATCCCAAAACTTTAATTTTTATCCAATAAGTCGGGTGATGCCATTCTTGTTGAAAATAAGCCGAATGTCCCCAAAAGGGCGCCGGAAGGCTGTTTTACAAGAACAGCCACCCTGAGTCATTTTAAAATAATTTGCGGGCACAACCTTAAAATCTCCCTTTCGGAAGTGCTGAAAGGCCGTATTTGCAAAAATGAGTTGTTGTTCTCTTACGATAAATATTTTTGAAGGATAGCTACTTGTCATTTTTAAGTCAAAATAAGCCATTACATGGCCAGTTTTATTTAAATAGTCACAGTTGACATTGAAACCTTCTCAGTCTTGCGCAGGCCTGCGGCGATGCCGAATGATGCCCCGCGGGTCCCAGGGTTTGAAGCTTTGATGTACTCCTAGATTAAGTCGAGTCTGTACTTTGTTTTTAAGTCTGTTTTGTACTTTCCTTTTTGAAAATGAAGAACAAATAGTCTGGTAGTTTTGTAATCACAGTTGTCATTAATGAACATTCGAAAATTCCCAAAAATTGTTATTTATTTCTTGCATTTAATTTTGCACTTATTTGCAAGAACTACGCTCAGTCTGATTCATGCGGGGTCATGATACGTAGGCAATCCATGTAGGACTCGACCATAACTAAAAGAAAAAGAAAAAAAGGGAAACACCACAAAAAGGCAAAAAGAAAAGAAAATAGCGGAAAAACAAGAAAGAAAGGAAAGAAAAATCAAGAAAGGCAAGAGGGGAAAGAACAAAAGGAAAAAGAAAAAAGAGAGAAGAAAAAGAAGAAAAACAAAGAAAGAGAAAGTTTACAATTGGAAATAAGGGAAAGGCCGGGATGACGTAGGCGACCAATCAAAAGTTGTTTCCAATATGTTAAATGCCCTAACGCTAATGTGATGGTTTCATTTTGTCATGTTATTCCAGAAAGGTGGTTGGTTTGTGGTTTCAAAGTGGTAACTCTTCTTTACAACACAAGGACAAAAGGCAGTCGGCGTCCTGGCAACCCATTCCTACAACACCCGGTCGAATAAACTGAACATGACAGGCCAAGAATCAGATACCAGTAATATGGACCCATCAAAAGAGGTAGAAGTGGTGGATGTCAAAGCAATAAGGGAAGAGATGTATAAGTTGAGGCAGCAGATGATCAAGATGCATCAGGCCTGGGCTAAGGGTCAGCCGGCGCCAGTTTACCCCGCCAATCCAGCATATATCCCACCTTTGGCTTAGTCTCAGGAGCCTCCTACTGTGAATTCATCTCCAGCTTTCCCT
>MU788617.1:54946-76602 GCA_026770625.1 Nicotiana glauca
CGGTGGAAACTGACAAGCCGCTTAAAGATCCGGAACAGGAAGAGATGTTTCGAAAAGTAAAAAGCCTGGAGCAATCCTTCAAGAACATGCAAGGATTGGGTGGCCAAGTCAGTGTGGCCTACAAGGATTTGTGCTTGTTTCCCGATGTCCAGCTGCCAGCAGTGTTCAAGTTACCAAAGTTTGTTTTCTATGATGGACATGGTGATCCTGTAGCCCATCTAAGGGGATTTTGCAGTAAGATGAGAGGAGCCGGGGTAAGGGATGAGTTATTGATGGCATACTTCAGCCAAAGTCTAAGTGGCGCAACCTTGGAATGGTACACATGGCAAGATCATGCTCGGTGGTACACTTGGGATGATTTGGCCTAAGCGTTCGTACACCACTTCTAGTACAATCTCGAAATCATCCTGGACTGTCTATCACTGAGTAAAATTGAGAAGAAGCTTGGGGAAAGCTTTAGGGAGTACGGTTTCTGGTGGAGAGAGCAGGCGGCAAGGGTCGATCCTCCAATGAAAGAGAGTGAGATGGTCGATTACTTCTTACAGGCTTTGGAGCCTACCTACTATGGTCACCTGGTGTCAGCAGTGGGAAAATCTTTTAACGAGGTAGTGAAAATGGGAAGTATGGTTGAAGATGGGCTAAAATCCGATAAAATCATGAGCTATTCAGTAATCAAGGCAACTACACAGGCTATACAGAGCGGCACTGGAGGGGTACTGGGAAAGAAAAAAAAAGAAGATGTGGCGGTAGTTGACTCAATAACTTGGTCCAGGGGCCCATCAACATATTACCATCAACCTTGACCCCGTCCCTAAATCTACGCCCACACTCCACAACACTATTACCCACCCCGTGGTCCCCACTTCTCTGTCCACCATGCCCATACATACCCCCAACATCCTACCTACGCGCCATGGCGTGCACCCACCCCACAAAGTGCCTACCCAACTCAAAACACCTACCCACCTCCAAGAGCTTACAGGAATCCCCCTGGAGCGGGTTGGCGAGCCAACCAAAATTTCAGGCAAGAAAGGGCGCAGAAGCATGAAACTTTCACCCCCATCGGAGAGTCATATGCAGACTTGTTTGAGAAACTAAAGCATTATAACCTGATTGCACCGGTTCCTCCGAATCATGTGGACAAGCGTGCAAGAATCTTTGACCCTTCTAAAAGGTGTGAATACCATTCCAGTGCCCAGGGGCACGATGTCGAAAGTTGTCGGGATTTGAAAAGGGAGATAGAAAGAATGATTTAGGAAGGGGTAATTGCGGTCCAAGACAGTGCCACCTAGAACATTGCACAGAATCCTTTACCTGCACATGATGATGCACATTTTGTGGAGAAGATCCGTGATAACAAAGAGTATGAGAATCCTCTCGGAAATTTGTTGAATGAAGTCAATGATATTGGAATTGGTGAAAGTCCCAAAAATTTTGATGGGCAATCCAGTGGCTAAGATGTCGAGCTCGGTGATTGGAAAGACGCTCCATCTCCTGGTTAGCTAGAGTGGAGTCTTGGTGGTTTATTTTGTTGTCATTTCTGTTGTCCGGGTTATTTTCAGGGTTGTAATCCGGACATTGTCTTGTGACTCAAACCCTTCTATGTTTTCACTTTTACTTTGTTTAGTCATAATTGTTTTTCTAGTGCCGTCTAGGTGTGTTCAAGGGCTGTAACTAGTTTAGGTTGCTTGTTTTGTTGTTTGAACCCTTTCACCGTCACGTCTAATGAAATTCTCTGTTTCCCGCCATTTCTAGTCATTTTATTTAGTTCCCATCTCCTGTTACGACTCTTTTATGCTGGTTCTAGTGACATGACATGCATGCATAATTCTCAGCCTGGTTTTTAAAAAGTCAGTTTAGTAATGAAGAAATGAAACAATGTCAAAGGTGTAAGGACATTCGAGGGAAATAAGTAAAGGCTTTGAGATCACTTCGAGCCCAAATCAAGTGAAACTGGGGGCAGATAGAACATAAAGAAATACTGTTGAAATGCATCGTGCCGCATCGGTTTAAAGCCAAAGGCAAGTTTGCCCCAAGCTTACAGGGATCGTTCGTGGTACCGAGACTGTTGTCCAATGGTGCCAGGTAATTGACAAATACAGAAAGCAAATACGTGAATCAATCAAAAGGTATTATGTGTGTTTTCCTCAGCTTGTTTAACTGTGTAGTTTGTATTTGGCATGTTTTGGAGATTGGAATGACGAAGGAATTTTATTCTGCTATCCAAACACTTTACCCTTTGTTACCCCTTTGATCCTCAGTTATTTTCTTGCGTACCCCTCTTTCGAAATCAATAATAAAACTCGTAAGCCCGAGCGGGAAAGGTAGGTGGAGAAACAAGAGAAAAATAGTGAAAAAGAAAGGGAAAGGAAAAGAAATGAAAAGAAGAGAAAAAGAAAAAGAAAAGAAAAGAGGAAAAAGAGAAAAGAAAGAAAAAAATAAAGAACAAGAAAAGAAGAGAAGAAAAAAAAAGAAAAAGAAAAAGAAAAAGAAAAAGAAAAAAGAAATGGAAAATAAAAGAAATGGAAAGAAAGAAAAGGAAAAGGGGAAGAAGGAAAGATCGCAACAACAAAAGTAATCGCCTGAACTACGTTTGACTTGATCCCGAAAGGGTACTTAGGCAACCTCTCTCTGAGGTTCAATCACACCGAAACAAAAACCCAAAAGTCCCCAAGAAGGAAACTGGGGCATAAGTTGTGGGCTGTGAGAAATCTGATTCCGAAGTTGTAATTTTTGAACCCATGTTGAATTGTTTTGAGCCTTAATACCCTTCTTTCTAACCCCATCCGAAAGCCTGCGTTACAGTCCAAAAAAAGACCTTCTGATCAGTCTTCAAGAAAGGCCGAGTCAAGCAAGTAGAGGTGAATCACGTCAGAGGCCACACTTCGGTACAAGAAGCAAACATTCCGGTGCAAGAAGAAAAATGATGAAAATGAGAGAGTATTGTTGATGAAATCTTTCGTGGGTACCCCAAGGCGGTGAAAGCTGAGAGAAATCAAAATGAGAGAGTCTTATTGGTGAAAACCTTCACGAGCACCATAAGGCGACGGTGAGTTGAGAGAAAAACCAAAATGAGAGAGGCTTGATGGTGAAAACCCTACGGGCACCACAAGTGGAATAAGGATTGTGAATCAGATCGGATAAGCAGAGCATTGAAGCCCAGTTTCATGGTGAAAAGGTAAAACAAAAGACGAACATCAGATTTGCTAAAATAGAGTAGGCTGCAAGTGCATGTCAAGGTCGTTAGAGTCGGTATCCACATCCGATAGGTTGCTACTATGTAGGTTTCTTGTTAGGAATCATCTCTTTCATTGTCATCCTATCATGTTCCTTCAATCCTGTTTACTTCTTACTCTTGAGTTTGTCCGGTCATAACAAGTGAGAAATGACTTCAAAATCTGCCACCAAGCTTTCCAATTGAACAAAACTGGATCCTGCCAGCATAACAAATTTTCGTAAGTCAGGAAAGAACAGCAGGCACACTGAGTTGGCAACAATCAACATGCTTTGGGATCCTTGTAAAATGCAACGGCCTGGCATATGTCAATTCATGAACAACACAGCAAATAAAGGGTTTGGGGTGAACGGATCGAAGGTATTTGCGGTGAAACACGAAAGATTTGGTACACATCATGAACAATGAAACAATATAAAGTATTTTTGGTGAACGGTCAGAGGTATTCTCCGTGTCAAGGATAACAAAGAAAATGGTTAATCAATAAACAAGCAAGGTCTTCGAGGGGGAAATAGTTATCATTGAAAGAACAATAAACCTTGAAGCTGAAGCCTGTTTAAGCCCAGGAAGAACATCATACACAGAATGGGGGGCAATAGTCATGCTTTGGAATTTACATGAGACACAAAGGTTGGGGAGATACCAGTTCATGCAACACAACATATAGAAGATAGTGGGAGGGTATTCTATGTGATGACGATGACAGAGAAATGGGTTAGTCCAGAAACGAGCAAGGTCCTCGAGGAAATCAGTCATCTTGTCAATTGTAGAAGCAGCCGCCCTCAAAGTTCAAGGCCACAAACCAACCACCACATTTTAAACTCACAAGTTTTCTTTGTCTGAAATAGGAACAAAGCAGTGCAAGAAAGTTGGTTTAACAATAAGAAGAAAAGAGAAGAAAAGAAGGAAAGAAAAGGGAAGAAGAGGAGAGCCGACAAAAAGGAAGTTTCTCAAATCTTTTCCCTTGCCTGTCTTGCTAGTATGCACAAAATGCTTCCATTGCTTTTCGCATTTTTTCCTCCTAGGTTAAAATGCCTAGTCTAATGAACCTTCTCCTGGGATCTAAATTTTAGTCTGATGAATCTTTTTCCTAAGATAGACGACCTAGTTCGATGAAGTTTCTCCTAGGATCAGAATCTTAGTCTGATGAATCATTCTCCTAAGATAGAAAACCTAGTCTGATCAACTTTCTCCTAGGATCAAAATCTTAGTCTGATGAATCTTTCTCCTAAGATAACCGAAGACCTAGTCTAATGAATCTTCTCCTAGGATCACAATCTTAGTCTGATGAATTGTTCTCTTAAGATAGAAAAACCTAGTCTGAGGAACCTTCTCCTATGATCAAAATCTTAGAGTGATAAATTGTTCTCCTAAGATCGAAAACCTGGTCTGATGAACTTCCTCCTAGGATCTAGCTCTTAGTCTGATAAATCTTTCTCCTGAGATAACAAAATGGACCTAGTCTGATGGATCTTCTCCTAGAGTCAAAACCTTAGTCTGATGAATCTTTCTCCTAAGATAGAAAACCTAGTCTGATGAACCTTCCCCTGGGATCGACATCTTAGTCTGATGAATCTTCTCCTAAGATAAAAACCCTAGTCTGATGAATTCCCTCCTAGGATCTGCATCTTAGTCTGATGAATCTTTCTCCTAAGATAGAAAACCTAGCATGACGAATTTTCTCCTAGGATAAAAATCTTAGTCAAATAGTTTCACTCACAGGGGACGTACATACCAATCAAGTCTTTAGTTTTGCTCTCACCATCGTATCAATAGCTTAGGTAACAACTCACAAGTCTGCCCAGCCACCAAACTGGGGCAGAAAATTTTCTTTTGTTTATTTATTTTGTTGCAATTAGGCGCCCACCTAGAGAACAAGGGAATATTCTTCAAGTTCAGCAATCAGGAGCCCACCTGGAGAACAAGGGAATACATTTCAAAGGTTTAGTAGTCAGGCGCCCACCTGGAGAACAAGGGAAGTACAATGCAAAGTTTTAGCTTTTAATTTTTTATATTTGATAACATGATGTTCCCAGCCACCAAACTGGGGCAGAAAATTTTCTTTGTCTGTTTATTTTGTTGCAGTCAGGAGCCCACCTGGAGAACAAGGGAATACTTTTCAAGCGTTGCAGTCAGGAGCCCACCTGGAGAACAAGGGAATACTTTTCAAGCGTCAGCAGTCAAGAGACCGCCTGAAGAATAGAGGCATATATGTCAAACTTCAGCAGTCAAGCATCACTCGGAGGAATGGAAAAACATCTCTGATCACAATGCAAGGCAACAACGCAAGGATTCCATCGAAAGAATAGACGTTCAAGGCAACATAAGAGAAAGTTTGAAGACATAGATAGGACCTTTCTGTAATTCCTAGATCATATCTTAGGCTAGCTTCTTTTTATTTTAACACGGTGTAATAAGGAGGTCAGCGAGCAGTAGCAACAACAACAGCAGTGAAATCACAGTTCCTGGTAGTCCCAGCTACCAAACCTTCCCGAACTACACTGACATGATTCCTTTTTAGCCAAGGATATGTAGGTAACCTCCGAAGCAGGGTGCGATCAAACGATTTTCAAAAATGCTTCACACGGAGTATTCGAACGGGCAAAAATCGCTCGTATCCGCTCACTTATCTTTGCACAAAAACTCTTCGTCTTCCCGAGCAAAGAGGGGCAGCTGTGAGCACGTGATTTTTGCCCTATATGAATTATTCCCAGAAATTCAAAATAAAATAGTTTCTTTCAGCATTTATAATTTTGTGGATTTTCGTGGCATTTTATGTTAATTGTTTGTATTTTATCGGTGCATTTTAATTAATGAAAAATACAAAAATACTTGGCGTGTGCATTTAGGGCTTCATTTTAAATTTTAGGAATAATTAGAAATTAGTTGCGTCACAAAGTGGAAAAATCGAAAGAAGAATAGTTTAATTCACACTTTTAGTTTTAGCTTTGATTTTGCGTAGTTTTTCGATTAATTTATTTTTAATTAATTGTGTTAATTATCATTTTTTATGTTTAGTTATTTTTAGGAATTAATTTTGATGTTAGTTAATTTTTGGAAAAAAAAAAGAAGAAGAGGAATTTTGAAATTAAGATTGTTTTAAAATAAAAAGAGAACACGGCATTTTATTTGGGCCAATTTCATTTAATACTTCATCAGCCCAAACGGACCTCTCCTCCAAACCCACGAAATTAGGCCCAAACCGACGCCCCAACCCGGTCCGTCTTCATCAGGTAACCAAACGACGTCGTTCTTCAACTTTTAATCTGAGTCGTCGAGGATTCTTAATCCTACGGCCAGGAACTGGGGTCTTAATAATATAAAAGTGTTTGAACTACCCCCTACCCCCCTCCTATCGTCCTCAACACACCCTCAGAAACCCTTCTCCGTCTCCGTCTCAGCCGTCCGCCGTCGCCGGAAATCTCCCACGGTGGCGGTGAGTCTCCAAACCACCCCAAATTTATACCACCACCTCTCCTCGTTCTCCTCTTTCCAAATCTGCCTCTAGCTTCCTTTGAATCATCACCAGTATCATCGAATCTTAAATTTAAGATTCCGGCAAAACCATACCATCTCCAAACTTCGCCAAATTAACACCAAATCACCCTCTCCCCTCCCTCATCACGAATCCCTTACCATTATCTCTCAAATCACACCAGGTCTCTTCGAATGTGTAAAACCCTAGCGCTACCACAGTTGCTCCAGTGGTGGCGCCACCTTCAAATAGATCCAAAGCAATACCCTGTGACCCTTATGCCTCCCTCAGGCTTCATCTGTCATTGATGCCCTTCAAATTTTGATTTAAGCTCGAGCTTCAAAAGAGTCGGCTAGAGCCTGTGTTTTCGAGTTTTAGGCGCAGAAATTAGTAAATGTTCTTAATTTCTTTTTCTTTCTTATGTGTCATTTTGTTATAGATATATGAATTCTGTTCATCTTCAACACCTCTTTCATTTTAGGATTAATTTAGGGTTTTAACTCATCTCATGTGTAGTTAATCTTTCTCCTGTCATATGATTCAGTCGTTTCTTTAAAATTTGACCCTAAGAGTTCAATTTAATTGTTGTTCCGATTATTGAATCCTTCATCTTTGTTTTAATTTGGTTAGATCTGATCTGGGTTTGAGTTTGAACTGTTATTGAGTTTGACAATTGGAAGCGTATTATTGTTCTTTTGAGTTTGGTATTTGATACTAATTTGACTTGGGTTTAAATTTGGCTTTAGTGCTTTAGTGTTAATCAGGAGTTAGTCTAGTGTGATTAATTAGTCAATTGTTAGGTTTTCTTATGGGTATTGTTTGGTTATAGCTGAATAGCTTAGGCTTTAGTAACTAACTAGGGTCACCTCGTGACTAAGGTAACAGGTTCGGGGCTTGGTTTAACTAGGTTAGTAATTTCATGAGTAGTACATGGACAGTAAGGGTAGTTTACTTAGGGAATAGGATAGCAACTGAATTTGGAAGCTCTAGAACACTCTAGAATAGGGTTCAATTTAGAATTTCAGGAAATATAGTAGGATAACTTGGAAAATAAGTCACTTCTTTAGGGACTTTTAAGCAAAGATGAAAATTAAGGAAGGATCAAAAGGGAAAACTAAAAATCTGAAGTTCCCCTTTAGTTTTGCCTATAAAAGGCAGTAGGTACTGCCTTGTTAAACAAGTTTTGAACCTCCAAAATTCCCCCTAAAAAACCCTCTCTGCAAATCTGAACCAAAATTTGAATTTCCAACCCTTAGAAGTTCAAAACCCTCTTCTAGATCTTAGATCTTGCCCAAAAATCCAAAAACAAATAGAAAAACAACAAAAAAATAAAAAAAAGTGCTGTTACATCGATCTTTCTAGTCTAATGTTGAGTTTTAGTCATTGATTTTCACCTTTTAGCATAACTACAATCACTGAAGTTCAGAAGGTTTTGAATTCCAATTTGAATACGTTTTTGGGTGTATTTGAGCTATTTGGTTTGATTTTTGAGATTGCAACTGATCAGTCGAGTCTGCTTGGAATATTTGCTGTTGCTGTTGTTTTACAAGTCAATCCGGGTTGTGTTTGAGTGTGTTTCTGGGTTGAGTGTGGTTTTGCTGTTGATTTGGGATCTAATTTGCTGCTGTTGTACATCTGCTATTGCTGACCTCTCTCCCTTCTCTTGTTGTCTCGTACTCCAGGTACATAATCTAAAGGTTGATCTATTGTATTTTATCAAGAAAACATGGGAATAATAGTTGACGATTGATCCTGCTGAAGTTGTTGTCGTTAGCTTCCTGTATTTTGAAGTATTTGCATAATTCAGTAGTTATAACATTTTATTTTTAAAGTGAGGGCTGGACTGGATCTGATGTATAACTAGGACTGTTTTTGGGAATTGTTGCATTGCTGTGAGTAGTCTGTATAATTGAACTGTAGAGTTGAGTGTAGATTAATAGCTTGCAGGCTGGTTATAATGTTTGTTTGGGTTTGTTTCGAACCGCTGATGTTATAACTGAACTATAAACTTATTTAGCCTGACCTAATATGGTATCTGATAATAATTGATTGAGTAAGGTAAAGATAGATTGTTTAAGTTTCAGGTTTTAGGCAATGGTACCTATGTATGTATATATGAATATATTAGTTAATTGACAGCTTAGATGCTAGAGTGAAATACAAGTTGCAGTATTGTTTAATTTACAAAATAAGATAAACAATAATGAAGAACCCGTCCCTTTGCATGTTCAGTCATTCGACTTAAAATTGGGCTTAAATTCGAGTTGGAGGCTCATCTAGCCTTTACTTGTAAATTACACCTTTGCACAATTTCTATTTGATCCACATATCTGTAGCAATGTACATTTGTATTGGGCTTAACGACAGAGCCCATATAATCAGACAAAAGTCACTTGGGCCTGAAATAATGGACCTTAAGATCGGGCCTTATTTTTAATCCAATATGTTAGCAATCTAAAATTCTTTTTCAAGTTACAACGCCATGATACTAACTTGGGCCTTTGGGTTAGGTAGCGGGTCCAAACTAAAAGGCTTGCCCTTTTGTTTGAATCCGGACTTGAACTCGGAGCCCAAAATTATAATATTAATCAATTAGGACTTCTTCTTCATTATTAGAGACAAAAATAGAAAAGCATAGTTACTTTAGGACTTGCCTTTTGAATAAAAAGTGAGACGAGTCTCGCCAAACAAAATATACAAATTGCGGGGCCCTCATTAAATGCTTATACTAAAATACTTAGAATTCGGGGCGTGCCGTTTAGTGAATTTCACAGCCCTCCGCAAAGATGATAACTCGTTAGTCATTTTAGGCGTGCTTTTAATAATTTTACCTTCTTAAATACGGGTGTGCATTTCATGCAACCCAAATCCCAATTCTAAAACGTTGAATAAGAATGTGTCGAGGATCCGGGTGCATTTCATGTGACGTGATCCGAAAATACGTTCTTAAACGACGTTCACTTTCTTAATAATCGACTACGAGCGGAAAATAATTCTAAAAATTGCACTATAGGTTTAACATGTATAAAATTCAAAATTTAGACAAATATAGCAGTTGAGCGACTATGCTAGAACCACGGAACTCGGGAGTGCCTAACCCCTTCTCTCGGGTTAACAGAATTCCTTACCCGGATTTCTGGTTCGCGACTGTAATACAGAGTCAAACCCTTTCCTCGATTCGGGATTAAAACAAGTGACTTGGGACACCATAAATCTCCCAAGTGGCAACTCTGAATCTCTTAATAAACGAATCCCGTTTCGATTCTCCTTTAATTGGAAAAAATCCTTTTATTATACCCTTCGCGGGGTGTAGTAGCGGCAAAAGGAGGTGTGACAAGGAACACAAACTCGCCCCTGCAACCTCAAAACACCATCATCATCTTAGGTCACCTTCGTGGCACCTCCACGCTGCACCATGTCTCTCAGGACACACAAATGGGGATCGTCAAACTGCCGATCACGGATACGCTCCAATAATGAAGAACGGGCGACCTTGCAAGCTAACACTCTGCTAGGCTCAGAAATGTCCAACCTCACAAACCGATTGGCCAAGGCCTGAATATCCAAAGCAAGCAGTCTTTGGCTGACCGGAACATAAGCAAGACTACCCATGCTGGCGGACTTCCTACTCAATGCATTGGCCACCACATTAGCTCTCCCCGGGTGGTACAAAATGGTAGCATCATAATCCTTCAATAGCTCCAACCATCTCTGCTGTCTCAAGTTCAACTCCTTCTGCTTGAACAAGTATTGTAGAATCTTGTGATCAGTGTACACCTCACACGTCACACCATATAAGTAATGCCTCCAAATCTTCAAAGCATGAACAATGGCTACCAACTCTAGATCATGAACTGGATAATTCTTCTCGTGGATCTTCAATTGCCTCGAAGCATAAGCAATGACTCTGCCATCATGCATCAATACCGCACCAAGCCCAATACGGGAAGCATCAAAATAAACTGTATAAGGCCTTGAGCCTATGGGCAAAACCAATATCGGTGTCGTAGTCAGAGCTGTCTTAGGCTTCTGAAAGCTTGCCTCACACTCGTCTGACCACCTGAACTGGGCACCCTTCTGGGTCAAACTGGTCATCGGGGCTGCTATAGATGAAAACCCTCCACGAACCGATGGTAATAACCTGCTAACCCCAAGAAACTCTGAATCTCAGTCACTGAAGCTGGTCGAGGCCAATTCTTGACTGCCTCAATCTTCTTCGGGTCCACCTGAATACCCTCTACTGATACGACATGACCCAGAAATGTAATCGAACTCAACCAGAAATCGCACTTCGAGAACTTAGCATATAACTGACTATCCTTGAAAGTCTGAAGAACCACTCTGAGGTGCTGCTCGTGCTCCTCCTGGCTGCGGGAGTACACCAGAATATCATCAATGAATACTATCACGAACAAGTCTAAGTAAGGTCTGAACACTCGGTTCATCAACTCCATAAATGTTGCTGGGGCATTGGTCAACTCAAATGACATGACCAAAAACTCATAATGCCCATACCGAGTGCGAAATGCTGTCTTAGGGACATCAGACACCCTAATCCTCAGCTAATGGTAGCCATATCTCAAGTCTATCTTTGAAAACACCTTCGCACCCTGAAGTTGGTTAAACAGATTATCAATCCTTGGTAGTGGTTACTTTTTCTTTATCGTCACCTTGTTAAATTGCCGGTAATCAATGCACATCCTCATCGATCCATTATTTTTCTTCACAAATAACACTGGCGCACCCCAAAGAGAAACACTAGGCCTGATAAAACCCTTCTCTAGCAAATCTTGCAACTGGTCCTTTAACTCTTTCAACTCTGGCGGAGCCATGCGATACGACGGAATAGAAATAGGTTGCGTGCCTGGGGCCAGATCAATACAGAAGTCAATATCCCTGTCGGGCAGCATACCCGGCAGGTCTAAAGGGAAAACCTCGGGGAACTCCCGAACAATAGGAACAAAGTCAATAGAAGGGACCTCTGTGCTGGAATCACGAACATATGCCAGATAAGATAAACACCCCTTCTAGACCATGCGTCGAGCCTTTACATATGAAATAACACTGCGGGTGGAATGACCTGGGGTCCCTCTCCACTCCAATCGGGGCAAATCTGGCAAAGCCAAGGTCACGGTCTTAGCATGACAATCCAAGATAGCATGATACGGGGACAACCAATCTATCCCCAATATAACGTCAAAATCCACCATGTCTAAAAGCAATAAATCAACACGGGTCTCAAGACCCTCAAACACTACCACACAGGAACAATGAACTTGGTCGACCACTATTGAATCACCCACCGGTGTAGATACATATACAGGAATACCCAAAGCATCACTAGTCATAGTCAGGTTGGGTGCAAAAATAAGATGACACATATGAATACGTAGAACCAAGGTCAAATAGCACTGAAGCATCCTTATCACAGACCAGAATAGTACCTGTAATAAGAGCATCTGAAGACTCAGCCTCTTGCCTGGCTGGCAAAGCATAACACTGGGGCTGGGCCCCACCTCCCTGAACCATGTCTCTGGGATGATCGACTACTGGCTGACCCCTACCTCTACCGGTCCGAGCTCCACCTCTACGGTCTCTACCTCCACCTCTATGATCCCTACCCCGCCTCTAGTTGGCTGGGCGAGCTGTGGATCACCTGATGCCTGAATCATGGGGCGAGGACCCTGCTGCTGAGAGCTGCCCGAGGTTCGATGGCAAAACCTGACAATGTGACCGGGGTCACCACAACCATAACAAGCCCTCGGCTGCTACGACTGCTGGCCCTGTCGACCTGAATGTCCTCCCCGAAGCTCTGAAGTGGATGTGCACTGATGGGCTGCTGATCAGAATAATGCTGCTGAGAACCACCACCGCCTGGAGTACCATAAGAAACCTGGAGTGCTGACTGAAAGGGCCTCGGTGAATGGACTCTACCATAAGAATCCCTACCTCCAGACGAGGTACCACTGAACCTACCAAAATAACGAGGCCTCTTATCCGACACATGATCACCTCACCGTGCAAGAGCCATCTCAACTCTGCGGGCCGCATTGGCCGCCTCTTGAAAAAAAATCTCACTACCGTCTCCCATGGCCATCTAGAGACAGATCAACTGAATAAATCCATCAATAAACCTCCGCACCCTCTCTCGCTCTGTGGGGAGTATAAAAATAGCATGGCGTGCCAAATCAATGAACCGAGTCTCATACTGTGTAACTGTCATAGAGCCCTGCTGGAGGCGCTCGAACTTCCTGCGAAGTGCCTCCCGCTGAGTGCTGGGAGAAACTTCTCCAAAAATAACTCCGCGAACTGATCCCATGTCAATGCTGGAGATCCTGCTGGTCTAGATAGGCAATAGTCCCTCCACCAAGTCTTGGCGGATCCTGCAAGCCGGAAGGTGGCAAAATCGTCCCCATTGGTCTCCACAATACCCATGGTCCTAAGGATCTCATGGCAGCTGAATAAGAAATCCCATGGATCCTCTGATGAAACCCCACTGAATGTGGTGGTGAAGAGCTTGGAGAACCGATCAAGTCTCCACAAGGCATCCGAAGACATAGACACTCCATCGCCGGCCTAGGCTGCAATACCTGACTGAGCTGTCACAGCTGGCTGAACCACTGGGATATGAGCCTGGGGAGCTACCTGCTCCGAAGTACGTGTAGCAGGAGTCTGAACCCCTCCTCCAGCCTGAGAAGTGGCTGGTGCTACTGGCAGCAAGACCACTCTAGTGACACTCTCCATAAAGCCTGCCAATTTGACTAAAGCGTCCTGAAGATCTGGGGTGACCATGACCCTTCCTGGGACCTGAGCTGGGCCCACCGAAGTTGCTGGGGCTGGAACCTCCTCATCACAGTCAATATGGGGCTCCACCTCTGGGACTGCTGCCCGGGGCTGAGCTCTCCCCCTGCCTCTGGCACGGCCTCGGCCTCTGCCCCTCGCAGGAGCTGCTGCTGGGGGCTCGGGCTGCTGCGCGGTAGAAGAGGAAGCACATGTTCTCGCCATCTGCGAAAGAACAGAGTGGAAAGACAATCCGTATTTGAAAAATAGAATCACACGACAAGAAAGAACAAAAGTGAAACTTTTCCTAACTCCGTAACCTCTGGGTATAAATACAGACGTTTCTGTATCGATCCCTCAGACTCTACCAAGTTTGTCCGTGAGTAGCGAGACCTATGTAACCTAGAGCTCTGATACCAACTTGTCACGACCTGGATTTCCCACCATCGGGAGTCGTGATGGCGCCTGCTGTCGGAGCTAGGCAAGCCAAGCATTTAAACATTTTCCGATAACAATCCAACGATAATAATATTAACGAGTCCTTTAACTAAAAGCGGAAGTCTTTAAAACATAAATAACTGGAAACCAAAAAAAAAATACGGAAGTTTAATATTTCTCTACCCAAAAGACTGGAGTCGCTATCTCATGAACCACTAAAGAGTGCTACAAACAAGTCAGAATAGAAAATACATAATGTCTGTCTCGATACAATGAAAACAAACTGAAAACATGGAAAGAGACTTCGGCCTGCGAATGCCAGCTAGGCTACCTCGTAAGTCCCTGGACTGAAGTCAGCTCCCGATCAATATACTACTGCTGTGGTCCAAAAGCTGCTCCGGTACCGTGATCTGTGCAAAAAGCACAGAAGTGTAGCATCAGCACAACCGACCCCATGTGCTGGTAAGTGCCTGGCCTAACCCCGACGAAGTAGTGACGAGGCTAGACAGGACTACCAAATCAACTTGTGCAGTTTAATATATATATATATATATATATATATATATATATATATGCAATAAAAGGAAAGAATACCGAAATTAAACAGTTAAAAAGGGAGGAAAGTATGCTATGGGGGAGTACAATCTGGATATAAAGTCAACAACTTAAGTAAGAAACAGGGCAATAACAATAATTAACAAAAGCAGGAAAATTAACAGTGGCACGGCATCAACCTTCGTGCTTTTACTCTCATTCTCACCAAAGCAATCAAATAAAATGCACGGCATCACCCTTCGTGCTTTCCCTCACATAACTCTCATTTCATGGCACGAAATAATCTTTCGTGAAATTATCATCAAATCAGAGCACAAAATGTCCCTTCGTGCATAAATAATCAAACATTACACGGAATGACCCTTCGTGCAAATATAATCGAAACATGGCACAGAATGACCCTTCGTGCAATTATAATCAAACATGGTACGGAATGACCCTTCGTGCATTATCACTCTTCCTCACCCAAACAACAATCAAAACCAAACGGGGCGAGGGGATACACAAACAATAAGAAATGTCCCGGCAAGGAAATTACACCATTAACAGCTCAATCCCGGTATGGGAGAATAATCAATATACTCAAACCATCCCCGCAAGGGATTAATCATAATACTTTCTATTTCCTTTATTTCTTACACAATAGTCTTTTTATTGTTCGAGCCAACGCTCCAAAGAATTTACAACCCACAATCAATCCTCATACTCTTCACATTTCATAGGATTCATCAATTAACATGATAGAGTCATAACAATATCGAAATAAATACACACAAGGACCCACGATCATGCTAGACACCGGTGTATAGATACTCGTCAGCATGCCTATACACCGTATTCGATCATTTAGCAATTAGCAATTAATAACACTCTAATCCTATTCCCTCAAGCCAAAATTAGATCAAACACTTAATTCAAATGCTCCAAAAATCCACTCAAGCCTCTAGTATAGCTTTACCGTTCGAATTTACCACAAAACCGCTCGAATCTAGTCACAAATTACTTGAACGTATCAACATATGCTAATGGAATCAACTTGAATGCATGAAAATGAATTTCCCAAAGTTTTACTCAAAAATTCCCAAAATGCCCCCGGGCCCACGTGGTCAAAACCCGAGGTTCGAACTAAAACCCGGTTACCCATTCCCCCACGAGTTCATATCTATGATTTATTTTGAAATCGGACATCAAATTGAGGTCCAAATTCCCAATTTTAAGAAAACCTAGGTTCTACCCAAAATCCTCATTTTCACCCATGGAAATCCTTGATTTCAAGTGGAAAACATGTTTAATGATGCTAAATATTGAAAGAATTGAGTAAAGATCAATTTACAAATGATTTGGGATGAAGATCGATCTTGAAAAATCGCCTATGGCGTTTGGGTTTTGAAAGAATGGTGAAAAGTGTTGAAAATTTGACTAAGTATCAAATTTGCTGGGCTGCGGATATGGGAAATGCGAAGCTGGGTTTGCAATTGTGAACCCTGCAGGCTTGGGAATTGCGACATTTTTGTTCGCATTTGCGAACTTAGGCAAAAAGACGGGGTTTCGCATTTGCGATCGGAGGTATCGCATTTGCGAACTTTCCCCCTACGCATTTGCGAGCCAAACCATCGCATTTGCGATAGTGCCCGAGTTTCCCAGACTTTGTAATTGCGAAGCAATGCTCGTATTTGCGAGCTCGCAATTGCGAGTCCTCCCTTCGCATTTGCGAAAATCACAGAAGCCAGCATACCAGATTTTCAAAAAATAGAAAATACAACCTGATGCCTATCCAAAACTCACCCGAGCCTCTAGGGCTCCAAACCAAACATGCACTCAACCTCAAAAATATCGTATGGACTTACTCGTGCGATCAAATTGCCAAAATAACATCATATGCATAGAATCATGCCTCAAAACACATGATTTTCTTCTAAACTTCATAAAATTTCAAATTTGGAACTTATAGTCCGAAACACGTCAAATGACGTCCGATTTTGACCAAACTTTACAAAAAGCGCTTAACACATATTTAAGACCTATACCGGGCGTCGTAACCAAAATACGAGCCCGATACCACAGTCTTTTAATCAATTTTCCTTTCTATTTTCCTTAATAATTTCAGAAAAATAATTTCACAGAAAAATTCTTTTCTCGGGCTCTAGACCTCGGATTTCGACTCCGGACACATGCCCAAGTTCCATATTTTTCTACGGACCCTCCGGGACCTTCAAATCACGGGTCCGAGTCCATTTTCCAAAAATGTTGACCGAAGTCAACTTTAATCATTTCAAAGCCACATTTTAAAAATTTTCACAGAATTTAACATATAATCTTTCCGGCTACGCGCCCGGACTGCATACGCAAATCGAGGCAACTAAAAGTGAGGTTTTTAAGACCTCGAAAGTGCGAAAAAAGAGAAAAATCCGGTGATGACCCTTTGGGTCGTCACACTTTCAGACTTGTAGTATTATTTAAAATGTTCATGACTGGTGACACCCCGATTTCAGGTTGTGTTGGTTTTTATTTTCGCAAGTTATAATGTTTATTGCTTATTTTTGGGATTTTTATAATGTTAAAGACTTAGTATTTATTATTATTAATTGTTTAAGGAGAATTGGAAGTGTGTCGGCTGGCGTTATCTTCACGAGAGACGACATCACGATCGAGTTGGGTTTAGGGTCGTGACACCTAGTGTCCCCTTCCTCTTTCTAATTAGCTGTGTATTTTCATTCAGACAGCTTTATATCTATTTCAGACCCTTATATGTATTACTCTAGTAGCTCGTGCACTCATGACACCAGGTTCAGGAATTTGTAATAAACATTTGGCTGGTTTAGCTTCCGCATTTATACTTCAAATTATTTATACTTACAGGAAAAGAAACAGCATCACGAGCAGCTAATACTAAAATGTCAGCACAAGAAACAATCCCAGGATATTTTTCCTCAACTTGTCGCTTGATATCATCAATTACATTGAAACCACCCAACGAGAGGTTTGGCCTGGCCTCCTTCTCAGATTAATCTGTTCTAACTTTATCGAGCAATATCGATGCATCACATCCCTGCAAAATTGCATAGCAAATAATGCAAATGAATAATCTTTGAAGAAATAATAGTATGATATAACATATTAAATTACAGTCATGACATTGTAATAAGTGTATATAATAACTTAAATCCTATGAGATTAACGTGAGCATGATATGTAGTAATTCGAATACATATGCGTACCCTAACGAAACAATCATGGTAGTGGAGTCGAAGCAATTTAGCACCCAACGTGAAGTCATTCTTAGCTTTGCTCTAAGTGAGATCTCTAACAAGTTGTTCATCATTTGGACAACGAGTGCTATTGTAGAAATTCTTGTGTGGCACATAATTTCCTGCACCCAAAATTGATGGGAGAAGGAGGTGCAGTTGTATCCTGCACAGGATTTACGGTCTCTAGTTCTTCTTCATTACCAAAGTATGGAAGAAAATCATATGAAGTTTCTTTCTAAGCTTCCCAATTTCATGCTATTTCTTCATCAAATTCAACATCGTGACTTACCACCACTTTGTTGTTACTTGTGTTGTATAACTCGTAGCCTTTTGAACTCGTATCATAGCCAACAAATACATGCTTGACACTTCGATCGTCAAGCTTCTCCCTTGTTGTGGTACATGAGCATATATAGGGTATACTACCAAAGATTATCAAGTGCTTAAACACTTGGCTTTCTTCCACCCCATGCTTCTTGATGGGTTTGATCTCTAACATTTCTTTTTAGAGACCTGTTGTTCAAATAAACTGCACAAGAAACAACTTCGAACCAAAATTCCTTGGGCATACTTTTAGCTTTCAACATACATCTAGCCATATTAAGAATCGTTCGATTCTTTCTCTTTGCTACTCCATTTTGTTGGGGTGAATAAGGTACCGTAAGAGGGCGACGAATACCATGAGACTAACAAAAGCGATTAAATTCTTTTGAAGTGAATTCGCCTCCTTTATCGGGCCTTAAAGCTTTTATTTCATAGCTACTTTCTTTCTCAACAAGTACTTTAAAATTTTTAAAAGCAGCAATAGCTTCAGATTTTTGGTTTAAGAAATAAACCCAAGTCTTTCTACTAAAGTCATCAATGAAGAGAAGAAAATATTTACTTTTACCAAAGGAAGGTGGATTGATTGGCCCACACACATCAGTGTGCACAAGTTGGAGTAGCATGGTTGCTCTTCACATGGACTCGTTTGGAAAACTCCACCTTGCATGTTTTCCAAGAAGACAAGCTTCACACAATTGATTGGGATGGTTGATTGGTAGTATCCCATGCATCATCCCATTGATTTGAGCGCTTAAAAGTTCAAGTTCCTAAATTGTATGTGCCAACACCATGATTCATCTTGCACATTAGCCTTCAAACACTTGCATCAATTGTCTTAAGATTCAGAGAAAATAATCTATTCTTTTTCATGTGCACTTTAGCAATTAGAATTTTACTTGTATCTCTAAGCCAAAAATACATATTTTTCATGTGGATGTCATATTCCTTTTCAAGAAGTTGGCCCAAACTCAAAATATTACTTTTTAATTTTGGGACATAATAAACATCTTGAATTAACTTGCGGTCACCATTTTTACAAGAGATCAGAATTGTTCATATCCCTTCGATTTTAATATTTGAGGTATCTTCAAAGGACACATTACCTCTCATAGTTTTATTGATTTCCACAAACTTCTCTTTGCATCCACACATATGATTACTTGCTCCATTGTCCAAATACCACGATCTACAATCATCCTTGTCTTCTTTCTTTAGTGTCAGCAACAACATTGACTCATCTTCTTCTTTCTTGTCGTCAACAAGGTTAGATTTTTCTTCAATATTTATACATTCCCAAGCGTAATGGCCAAATTTGTGACAATTATAACACTTAATTTTTTATTTGCCATACCTTGTCTATTGTTTTCTTGGCAGTAGCCACGTCCTCTTCCTCCTCTTTGTCCACGACCACGATCTCTGAATGTTTGGTGGATTTTAACTTCATTGTTAAAGTTATAACTATTATTTCTCCCTCTTCCATGACCACCATGGTCTCTTCCCCGTCCATTCCCTCAATATCTCTTGGAAGTATGCTTGAGTTTTAAGAAGTTGCTCCAATGACACTTCTTGTCTTCTTTTGATCTTTTCTTTGTAGGTCTGTAAATAACCCTCCAATTGCTCCACCATCATAGAGTCTAAATCTTGGGACTCCTCAATAGCACACACCACAAAATCAAATTTAGGTGTTAAAGTGCGAAGGACCTTTTATACCATATGGACATCTTCTATGTCCTCCCCATATCTCCTTAATTGATTCACAATAGCCTTTACTTTTGAACAATAATCCGAAATGCATTCGGATTCTTTTATTTTTAAAACTTCAAAATTAGCCCTTAGAGTTTGAAGACCTTCCTTACCTTGTCAACTCCTTGAAGAGAATTTTGTAAAATCTCTCAAACTTCCTTTGAGGTGGTAGCATCTGTCACATTCTCAAGTATGACATCATCCAGACATTGGTGGATGCGCGTGAGCGCTTGTTGATCCTTTTTCCTTATTTTTGCAGACATCTTTTTCATTTTGAGGCAGAGCTTCCTCATTATCGGGTTTTGCATACCCTCTATCTATAATTTTCCACACATCCTAGGAGCCAAGAGTGACTTTCATACGTCGAAACCATTTCTCATAATTATCTTTTGTGAGACGGGGTACTGAAATGATAACAGACCATATTCGCCATGGCTCTGATACTACGTTGTTGAGAAAATAATAATAATCCCTCCCAAAAATAATATCCACGATAAATAATAATAAAATAAGACAGTAACAGACACCAAATATTTTAATGGGGTAAAATACAATACCCGAGCGAAGCAGTATTACCGTTATAATATTACAACTTGGTAGTGTCAAAAGACTACTACAATTTCAAAAGAAATAACACTCTTTTATTCTAAATACCTCACAACAATATTGCTCACAGCCACTATTTATCACACTGACCACGATATGTGGATTACTCTCTCTAACTTCTGTTACTTCTTTATGCTTTTTGGTGTTTTTGAAGAAGTAAGAGAGCTCCTCTATTTATAGGAGCAAAATACGTAGCCTCCAAAAATATTACAGGAAATGTATTAATCTCCTTCACTTGATTTCAAATTTTGGCTCCAAAAAAGAGTTTGCCAGCAAAGTTTTATTTCACATGCCTACTGTTGAATAGGATGGACTCCACAGTCTTAACCTGTATTTATACTAGTTGAGATCCTAGACCAAGTCAATTTAGGAATCTGAATTTGAGGAGGAAAATGTTAGTTTATTCTGTCCTATAAATGACCCATGACCCAAATAAAAACAAAACTTAAATCAATACCTTTTCTTCCCTATGGAAGAAGGATTTTAATAAATAAGTTGAAATAGATTAACTTAAAACTAAGAAACTGTTTGAGGGGGTGAATGGGATTTGCGTATTAGGCGCTTGAAGCAAAGTGTTTCGTCTGACAGTACACTTTAATATAATTGCAAAAGTTTTTTTCTTTTTTTTTTGTGATTCAATTTTTCATATTAAATTTTATCTCTCTGCAATAATTTTTTCGCAATAACATCAACAAATATATTTATAACAGTATGATTTTTGTAAAATTATCTCTATATGATCATTTCTTTTGGGTAATATAAAGTTGAGGTTTACAGAAATAGAATCTCTAAGATTACCAATACTAAGTTAAGAGATTCTGATCATATATTTTAAAACTTCAATATACTAGTTGTGACAAAGAATATTAGGTGAGTACATACATCAAAAATGTATTAGCTTTTCCTAAATTTTAATTATGCATATCTTTTGGGATTTTAGATTTAAAGAATTCTTATCTTTTATAACGTTAAAAAGTTTTAAAAATGGTTTTAATTTCTGGATAATATTTGTCTAAAATAATCAAATAATATTTAAACGTCAAATGTTATTATAGTCAATTACTATAAAAGTCAAAAATATATATCGAAACAAACGAGAATATTATAGAGAGATTCGAGTATAGTTAGAGAATATATGTAAGTTGTTAGCCCAATTTTGTTTACGACTGAAGCAAGGTTGTTGTTGTCGTCGTCGCTACTGCTAGCCCAATTTTATTCAACTCTAAAAGAAATCAAGTTTTTCTTGGGGGGG
>MU788617.1:89968-124395 GCA_026770625.1 Nicotiana glauca
ATATATATATATATATATATATATATATATATATATATATATATATATATATATATATATATATATATATATATATATATATATATACGCACACATACTTGATTTTTGTTCATTATACAATGGAAATCCAATGTATGCTGTCACGACCCAATTTCATCATGGGCCGTGATGACGCCCAACAATGTTGTTAGCCAAGACAACACTGATCAAACTAGTAATTTTCTATTTTAAATAAATTAGTAAGTATCAAATTTTCATTGTTTGTTAAAAGATTTAGAAGGTTGCAATTGTAACATAAATAAATGGAAGCAACCAGTACAAATCGAAATCATGTAAGCAAAAGCAAAGTCATATGTCTACTAATGTGTGTGCTAAGACCTGGCGTCACAAATATGTGAGTAATCTAGTAGAATATAGAAAAGAATACTAGACTACTATCTGAAAGGAAATAGACAAAAAATAAAGCATACGAGAGACTCTAGCTGCTGCAGGACGACTCAAAAGGGTAGCTCACTGGGAAGTCTCGAGCTAGGATCAAATCTTTGCACCAGACTGGTGGTCAGATGCACCTACCTCAAATCCTGTACAATCAAGTGCAGAAGTACAGCGTGAGTATATCAAAATAGGTAGCCAGTAAGTATCTAGTCTAACCTCGAAAAAATAGTGACGAGGGGTCGACTCCGACACTTACTAGGGCCAATAATATAATATTATAAAATTATAATTAAACAAGATATGGAGGGATATCAATAGAACTAATAACAGGAAATAATAGCACCATTCTTTCATCATACACCAGGGCCCAAAACACTTCCTTCATTTAAAAACAATTGATCTCTCCAAGGTGAATTTATGCAAGTTAAAAAAAGGGACTTTCAGTTCTATTATCACACACAAATTCCATAGAGGACGTTTGGCCTGATCCAACATAAATATACACTGCTGAGGATCGAACAGCCCGAACCATAGATGCGTTTATTAACCTACTAAGACAAACGATCCGCTCCCATGAGATAAGTGAAAATAGCCACCTCGCTCGCGGAATATACTTGTGACGCGGTTAAATATAAATATAATGTAACTTTCCTCAATTCTTTTCAAAATAATAGTTTACTTGAAACCTTTGAAAATCTTAAAATCCTCAACTTAGTTCCATTCAATGCAAGTCAACAAATATGATCAGGCAATGGTAACCACAAAGCATGGTGTAAGCCTAAAACTACCCGAGTATAACAGAAATAGTAGCTATGTATGGGATCTTGTCACTTCGTATGTACGTCGACCCCATAATCACATATTAATTAAGTTCATCTATGGGGAAATTTCCTCTTACAAGGTTAGAAAAGAGACTTACCTCGTCTCAAAACCTACTTCCGAACTCAACAATGCGCTCAAACCCTCAAATCGGAGGCGAACAATTCAAAGCTATTCAAATAGTGTAAAAACTAATCAATACATGTTCAAAAATTCACATAACTATTAAAGTGATTACTCAACCCAAAATGCAAGATTTCTAAACTTCACCCTCGGGCCCATGTACCCGGATTCCGAATTTTTTTGAAGGAAATTGTTACCTATAACCTTAGGAACATAAATATATGATTTCACTAAGCTCCATAATCATTTTCGGGGTAAAATCTCATTTATATCAAAACCCTAGGTTTTCACCTAAACCCATAATTTCTACCAATTTACATGTTATAATCTACCCATAAACTATGTATTTAACTCACAGTGTGTAAGAATGACTTACCTCAAGGTGTTCGGTGAAATTCCCTCTCTAAGAGCTCCAAGAATCGCCCAACAATGGAGTAAAATGAGTCAAAAATGGCTAAGTCTCGTATTAAATGAAGGCCACTACCCCAGCGATTTTCGCATCTGCGGTCATAGGACCGCGTCTGCGGTCCCGCTTTTGCAAAATTGCCCTAGCCGACTAGGTCGCATCTGAGGTCGGGTAACCACTTCTGAGGTCCTGCTTCTGCAGTGGAGGGGCCGTATCTGCGGAACATAGGCTGCACTTCCTTGGCCGCTTCTGCGATGCTTGGCCCGCACCTACGAGCTCGCACCTGCGACTGACCAACCGCAAGTGCGGCTATGATAGATCTGGTGCACTCAACTGTAGTTCCAAATTCTCAACTTGGTCCGAGCCTCGTTCAATTGGCACTCGGGACCCCCAAGACCCTGCCCGAACATACCAAAAAATTTTAAATCATAAAATGAACTGGCTCGAACTCTTGGAACACCCAAAAAATATTAAAACTATGAATCACACTCTAAAACCAATTGAATCAAACTTAACAACTTCAAGTTGTTCAATTTACTTCCAATGCGCTGAAACGTACTTATACTACTCGAAATGACACCAAATTTTGCGTGCAAGTCTTAAATGACATTACAGAACTATTTTCGACCTGGGAATTCAATTCAGACCTCGATATCACCAAAACTCGCTCCAAACCAAATTTAAAAAACTCTAAAACGTTCAAGAACCAACTTTCACTATTAGGCGCCAAAATGCTCCCGAGTCATCCAAAACCCGATCCGAACATATGCCCAAGTTCAAAATTATCATACATACCTATTGGAATCGTCAAATCCTGATTTCGAGGTTGTTTACTTAAAATGTTGACCGAAGTCAAAGTCTTTTAAGCCAACCTTAATGAACCAAGTGTTCCGATTCAACCCGAACTCTTCCAAATTTCGAACTAGCCATCCCCGCAAGTCATAAATCAGTAAAAGCAAGTATGGAAAGTCTTATTTGGGTTCTAGAAAGTGAAGCGACCGGTTGAGTAATTACATATGCAAACATGGAGGCTGTGGAATTTGTTTTATATATACAAGCTGCGGTCTTGAAATACAGGAATTGTGTCGACCACAGCTAAAATAAATAAATTTAAGTGACTTAGTCTATAAGAAATTGAAATATGTAGAAGTGAAAATTTTCATGTGTATGTGTATGTATTTATGTGTATTAATCAAAGTTTGTGAAATGAAATATACAAATTATTGTTCGATTATGAAGACCACGTAAAAAAAAAAAAAAAAAAGAATTCTGACTCCCTTCCAAATATGGAGTGATTATTTGTGCAAAATATTAGGCTTACTTTGCTAAATGCGCCATCGCAGTATCAAAATTAGTATACTGAAAGTAAAAAAAAAAAAAAGTAACTAAGTTTTTATGTTGGATGTTATTTCCTTACAATGCAAGTAACAATACTCTTTTCGGTTGGAGAGAAAGATTGAAAGAGATTTTTCAAAAAATATTTTTCCCCCTCTAGGTAGGTGTAGACAATAAATCGTGCTGAGAATAATATTATTATAACGACCCGAGTGGTCGTCATACTTTCTAGAACCCTGTTCCCCTAAATAAAACTCTTCGTACTTGCTTTTACTGATTTATTACTTGCGGGGTTGGTTAGTTCGGGATTTGGAAGAGTTTAGGTCGAAATCGGAACACTTAGTTCCTTAATGTTAGCTTAAAAGGCCAAGTTTGACTTCGGTCAACATTTTGAGCAAATGATCTCGGAATCAGAATTTGAAGGTTCCAACTAGTTTTTATGATGATTTCGGACTTGTGCGTATGTATGGATCGGGTTTTGGATAACCCCGGGATCGTTTTGGCGCCTAATAGTGAAAGTTGATTCTTTAAGGATTTTGAAGTTATTTTTGGTTTGGAACATGTTTTTGTGATATCGAGGTCCAACGAAATTCCAAGATGGGGAATAGTTCCATAATATCTGTCACGATCCAAAATCCACTAAGGGTCGTGGTGGTGCCGGACACCACTATCAGGCAAGCCAACTGAAACACTTAATTAAATTCTTTTTTTTTAAAAAAAAAATTGTTCTTTTATATGATTAAAAGTATACTCAGTATTTTCCTCCGAATGAGTAATGAAATATTCAACAACTTTTAAAGTTTCTGAATAAACCCGAATACATTCCAGAAACCGGTGTCGCAAGTACATGAGCAATTTCTAAGAAAAACTGAATAAAGTACAACAACTGTCCAGAATACAATTGGACAGAAAGTAAATAAAATCCTGAGAGAGAGGCTATACTAGCTGCGGGTCGCTTCGAGGAAATACAGCTCACCTAGTCTCCGTGTCAACCATGCCACTATGTCGCTAAGCCACTAGCTACACATAAACCTGTGCAACAAAAATGCACACCAAGTGTAGTATGAGTAATGAAATATTTTCCTCCGAATGAGGAATGAAATATTCAACAACTTTTAAAATTTCAGAATAAACCCGAATACATCCCAGAATTCGGTGTCGCAAGTACATTAGCAATTTCTAAGAAAAACCGAATAAATTACAACAACTGTCCGGAATATAATTGGATATAAAGTAAATAGAATCCTGAAAGAGAGGCTATACTAGATGTGGGTCGCTTCGAGGAAATACAACTCAAGTGTCTACCGTGGCGCTATATCACTAAGCTACTAGCCACACATAAATCTGTGCAACAAAAATACACAGTAAGTGTAGTATGAGTATGAAAACAACGTGTACTTAGCAAGTATCCCGTCTAATCTCGAAGAAGTAGAGACGAGAGGTTGACTTTAACACTTGCTAGTAGTCAATCAATAAATATAATAAAATGTGAGAAAAGCCTGGATTTATAAAGTAGTTCTAACTCACAAGCTGAAAAATAGGTAAACACCTTTAGCAAATAATAAAGGATTTTCAAGATTTACTTTTTATTATCTTTATCAATTTATATCAGGCCATGAAAAAGGCAATATTAACATTTAAAATTCTCAGGAAAGCAATGTAGCATGCAAAAATCATGCCGAGGTCGACAGCCCGCTCCAACAGAAATATAAACTGTGCACTGCCGAGGGTCGAACAGCTCGAACCATAGATGCATTCATTACTCCGCTCGCGAACTATCCTGCGACGCGGTCAACATAAAATAAACAAATACCCCGCTCACGAATCATACATGTGACGCAGGTACACATCGAAATACATGCTCAAATAGCCAATTAGGAATTTATCTGGGAACATTTATCCAAATAAAAGCCAATTCTCTTCTAACAATTTAGAATTAAGTTTAGTCCTTTTAGAAATTTATTTACTAATTCAATATAATTTAAGCAATTGAAGTTGTCAATAAGGTTACAGATATTCCAAATATAGCATGCTTTGGGTCATAAAGTACCCGGACAATAGCATAATAGTAGCTACGCACGGACTCTCGTAACCTCGTGCGTACGTAGCCCCCACAAATAGGAGCACATAACCAATTAATTTGCCTATGGAGAAAATTCCCTCTTACAAGGTTAGAAAGGAGACTCACCATGCTCCGAAGATCCATAACCGGTATTCCATGCCCTTCCGAAGACTCGAATCGATGCACGACACTCCAAAACTAGTCAATAATTATGTAAACTCATTAATACATGCTAAGGTACACATTATAATCCAATCTATAATAATTCCTAATCCCGATCGAAAAGTTTACAAAAAATGTCCTCGGGCTCATGTGCTCGGATTCTGAAATTTCTCGAAGATGAAGTTTACCCATGAACTCACGAACTCAAATATATGATTTTCTCTTAGTTCCATCCCCAAAATCGTGGACAAATTCCAAGAATACTAATTTTCTAGGTTTTCCCTCAAACCCCAAGTTTTCTACAAATTTCAGGCTCAAATCCATACATAATTAATGTATTTAACTCAAAACAGGTGGGGATATCTTACCTTGTCGTTGATGATGAAAAATCCCACTTGAAGCTCTCCAAAATTGCCCATGCCAAATGAAAAAAATGGGAGAAGAATGGCCAAATCCCGAATTTAAAACAACTCTCTGCCTCCAGCTATTTCCGCACCTGCGGCCTCCAAACCGCTTCTGCGGTTCCACAGGTGCGGTTCCAATACCGCATCTGTGGTCCTCACCATGCTGCCCCTCTTCCACTTCTACGACTCCACCACCGCAAGTGCGGTCGCGCATCTGCGGCAAAACGACTGCATCTGCAGTCCCAACTCTCCTTCACCAATCCCGCATATGGGGATTCTCTACCGCAGGTGCCGTCCCGCATCTGCGGAAATATGACCGCATCTACAGTCCCTTCTCTTCTAGCCTAAAACAGCATCTGCGGCTCCTTTAGCCGCTTCTGCGTCTCTGCACCTGCGACCCAATTCTCGCAGGTGCGGTTATGACAGCAGGCAACCATCTCAGCCTTCTAAAAATTATATTTTCCATCCGTTAACCACCCGGAATCCACCCGAGGTCATCGGGGACCCGACCAATCATATCAACCAGTCCCAAAATACGTTACAGACTTGCTCGAGGCCTCAAATCATATCAAACTACGCTAAAACCACGAATTGACCTCCAATCCAAGCTTTATGAACTTTAGAATTTCAAACTTTTATTTTCGATGTCAAAACCTATCAAATCACGTCCGATTGACTTCAAATTTTGCATACACGTCATATTTGACATTACGGACCTACTCCAACTTCCAAGATCGGAATTCGACCCCGATATCAAAAAAGTCCACTTCCGGTCAAACTTCTCAAAAACCTTCAAATTTCTATCTTTAGCCAAATGGCTTCAAAATGACTTACGGACCTCCAAATTCACTTCCGATCGCGCTCCCAACTCCAGAATCACCATACGGAGCTACTTCGAGACTCGAAATCCCAAACGGACATTGATATCACTGAAATGCACTTCAACCCAAACTTATGAAATTTCTTTCAAAATGCTACCTCCCACAATAGGCGCCAAAACTCTCCTGTGTCATCCAAAATCCGATCCGGGCATACGCCCATGTCCGAAATCATCACACGAACCTGCTGGAACCTTTAGATCCTGATTTTGAGGTCGTTTACTCAAAATCCCAATCCTAGTTAATTCTTTCAACTTTAAGCTTCAGAAATGAGAATTCTCTTTCCAAATCAACTCTGAACTTCCCGAAACTTAATTCCGGCCATGCGTACAAGTCATAATACTGAAATGAAGTTGTTCATGGCCTTAGACTATTGAACGACATGCTAGAGCTCAAAACGACCGATTGGGTCATTGCGTTTTCTCCCACTTAAACATACGTTTGTCCTCAAACGTGATGGGAACTACACCAAAGTAGTCTGAAATCACTGTTTAACACCTCATGCACCTTCCCATGCTACCACAACCCAGTTGAGCACATTAGCTCGATCAGTTCTGAAGATATTCCCTTTTATTCAAGCAAATAAGCCTCAGAGCCCAATTTCAACATCCAAAATTCTATGCCAGACCTGTTTCCAACATACGATCACCATATCAATCACTACACGTTGTACCCAAACATGACATCACAATTTTTTATGAATTTACACCTTGCACCACTTTACTCACAGGACCGCAATAACATTCTCTGATCAAATAAATCAAAATTCCACAAATTCGATACTCCTATTGCACCTCATGACCTATATTGGTCTTGCTCTAACTCTTACAATACCGCCACGACAGAATAGATGTGTAGAAATTTGTAACCAACTGCCGAGTCAACTAATCATTGAGTCTATACCCCTGACAAGAACCATCACCTCATTCTGAACCAAATAATGGTCTTAGCTCCTTAATATACTTCATATAATCAGATTGCACTGATCCTAAATCCTACGATCTCGTCTCACCCAGTATGAACTGCTCCGACTATAAGCCGTCCCGGACATGATCAAAAGTCTCATATGATGCCACAATATGCCAATAGGCTACCAATTAGAATGCTATACGAAAAGGAAAATGAACTCCGAAAAGGGATTTCAATTACCCCGCTCGCGAATCATACATGCGACGCGGGTGCACAACTAATATGAGCTTCCTTCAGAAAATAGGAAACAGAACACAATAAACAGATATGGGGAACTGTACTGAACATCACACTGTTTCAGCGCGCAACCCGATCTGAGCAATCATAACCATGGCAGCGTGCCACCGGATCCAAATAACATACCCATGGCGGTGTGGCACCCGATCCACATATGGAACTCACATAAGGAGATGCACATCGAGCTAAATTGCTCATTACAATAAAATACCGAATTTTGGTCACCAGTATGCTAGGTGCATAATACCATTTCCTTGGGGAGACACATAGCGTTATACGCTACAAACTCAAGCATAACGGAGGTGCGATATACAATCTGAGTTTCAAGAGCCATCCTGCTCATATAACATCACCTTTACGCGGAACCTCAACGCATAAGAAATTCACCAAGACGTCTCACAAATCACATGGCACGATATATCATTACATGAAATAGCTGATGATGAAATAACACCCCACGTCTAATTACTCCTCCATAAGGGGCGCTTATGCTGAAATGAGCACATTCGGCCTGATATAAGGCCCATATTCACATTTTAATTCATCGATAGACCTCAACCTGATTTTGATCTCACTGAACTAGGCTAATAACCTTCAAAGGTCCATAATAACTCCCTTTTTCTCTCACAATACACAAGATCACCCATCATAACCGGAGCAAACCTCCACAGTCCATAACCCAATATACCGAGTGCCCTCCAGGCATAAATTCTCAAATTAATGATATCACCACAATCCTCATACTTGGTTTAAATCTTTAATCAATCAAGTGACTACATGTCACACTTATACAATCTTCCTTTGGGACACGCTCCCACAACCTTCCGAAACACATAATAGGTCCGTACATCCAACCACCAGCCGCTCTAACACTGAAAGCGATCAAGAACCCCTAACCAGGATGCAGAGCCTTCTTCACAAAACACCGATTTCAGGTGACACTGAAGAAACTACCAACTTACTTTAAACATCAAAACTCTTTTCCTGCTCGTCCAAGATCGCGACATCCTTGGCACCACCGAACTACAACCTCGATCCTCACTTCAAATTCCATATCACTTACTGCACCCAATATGACAATTCAACTATGTCTAATCAATCTACCTTCTTCCAATTTATCCTGGATTGCATTAGAAATAATACTAACTCCATTCAACACATAACATACTCCATTTTCACTCATCCCGAGTGACCTTGAATCGTGAGACCATGCTGTCTCAAATCCCATAAACCATTTCATACCTCCTAAATGCTACAATGCAAGTCAAAACATCATAGAAAATTCTGTGCCCCTTCTCATAAGCTGCTACAAAGATTGATTCTTAATCGTACCTATAAGCTTGATATCATTAGGCACCACACTTTTACCCCTTGAATCCACTAGGACCGTTGCTGAGAGCCACCCTCTCTGACGTGGCCCCAAATATAAATAACTCCATAAATCTTGTAACACATGAATACCCTCTCGATGAGGCACCCATCGGAAATCGCTTCCTTTGAAACCTGCATCTATACAAGGCATATATCCTGAATCCTTCCCCAAGTCTGAACATGAGCTAATAAGGCCAACCGTAGCATGCCTTCGACAATCCATTTGCTCTAGTTACCACTTATGGTCTTTTCCCGTAGCTGAGATAACCCATCAATATGTTAATAACCAGAAACCTCGCAAGTAGTTAACCATGCAACCCAATTGTAAGCGGTGGGACTCTCCTATTTAGCTCGAAGCCACTATTACACAACTTTGAAATTCATCGGGATTCTTTATCTCTTATTGATATAACCTTGCGCTGCCAATCGCCAAAATTCCCAAACTTTTTCTGTAAAACCCCTCTTTGTACTCTGAATCATCAACCACATTTGCACGATTGACCTCTTCACTGCATATCCAATAGAATTCTTCGCAGAAGCTTCGCCAACCTCGTGACCGCTAACCTGCTCACAGGGAATAACCCACCTGTGGAAATCACTTCCTGACATCTTCCAATGCTGCTGCACGGGATACAATCACTATGACATCAATAACCCATCCTGAGTCTGATCTCACTTTCCAACTGCACCAGTTCATTCATCCCTCGTGGATATCAATTAAATATGCGGCAATACCCTTCCAATTCAGAGTTATGCTGCATCCCCCTTCATTTCAAGCAGCTCCTTTCTGTTATACCAAATCTCTTGCCGCATAATAGCCCATCCTTCAAATTAAACCCACAGACTTCAATTGTCAGTCACTCAAATCCCAAATCATTCCAAACTCTCCTTAAGGTGCGCAGTCATTCTACCATAAAGCCCATATGCAACTTCGCCACTCTCCCACTTTGGCGGAACTCATCCCCTTAATAGACTACTTGGACTTTGGCCTCTTATACTCGGCCTTTTAGAAATTTTAGCCACCGCCTGACACTTCCAACATGTCTTTCCTCATCCTTTGTTTCTCAATTTTTGCCTTAAATAAAATTTATCTTCGTAGCACTTGAACCCACAATCGCTACTAACTTTAAACCTTTCTAAAAATCATCTTTCACAAGCCATCGACATTAGAACTCCGATTCAATCCTGAACCACCATATCCTACGATATCTAACAGTTGTATCTCCAATACTATTTCACAATATCTTGCCCCAAAGGCGAATTGTAGAAGATCATAACACCGACAAACTTAGTACGTTCAATTAGGACAATGAAACCCCATCATAGAAGAAAGCTCTACCATACGTGCAAATACCAAGTCTCATTACTTCCACCAGCCCACATCTGACCATCCTTAGTCTGATTGTTTTTCCCCTACCGGTAATAAAATACTAAATCTCTTGATTATGCACTGAGTAAACCTCCCTTCAAGTCATTCACTGCCCCGACACATAGGCAAACATCCTACCGTCATAACAATACTGTGGAACAATTATTCATAAGCATCATGGCAACTTGTGCCTAACCTTAGAGCTCTTAGAAGTACCGCTACTGAGCCGAAATAATAGAATATCCTTTCACAAGGAGACGATAATAGCTAAATAACCCCGCAGGGAGAAACACCCGTACCACATTCGTAGTGTCATTACAATTATTCAATTCTCGATTTATACAAGCATTTCGCATCACATAAGATTGAGTAGGAAAGAAACAAGGGCATAAGCCTCATAGGAATTAAATTGCACGATAAGGAATCAAGAAGGGAAGTACTCCTAACAGCCCTGTAGCCTCCCGAAGATGAGTACAGACGTCTCCGTACCGATCTGCCAGACTCTACTAGACTCGTTCATGACTCGTGAGACCTACGGGAACCTAGTGCTCTGATACCATGTTGTCACGACCCAAAATCCACTAAGGGTTGTGGTGGCGCCGGACATCGCAGTCAGGCAAGCCAACTGAAACACTTAGTCAAATTCTTATTTTTTTAAAACACTTCTTTTATATGATTAAACAATACACAATATTTTCCTCCGAATGAGTAATGAAATATTCAACAACTTTTAAAATTTCAGAATAAACTCGAATACATCCCAAAATTCGGTGTCGCAAGTACATTAGCAATTTCTAAGAAAAACCGAATAAAGTACAACAGCTGTCTGGAATATAATTGGATAGAAAGTAAATAGAATCCTAAAAGAGAGGCTATACTAGATGCGGGTCGCTTCGAGGAAATATAGCTCAAGTGTCTACCATGCCGCTATATCGCTAAGCCACTAGCCACACATAAACATGTGCAACAAAAATGCACAGTAAGTGTAGTATGAGTACGAAAATAATGTGTACTCAGAAAGTATCCCGTCTAATCTCGAAGAAGTAGCGACGAGAGGTTGACTTTAACACTTGCTTGTGGTCAATTAATAAATATAATAAAATGTGAGGAAATACTGGATTTATAAAGCAGTTTTAACTCACAAGCTGAAAAACAGGTAAACACCTTTAACAAATAATAAAGGATTTTCAAGATTTACTTTTTATTATCTTTATTAATTTATTTCAGGCCATGAAAAAGGCAATATCAACATTTAAAATTCTCAGGCAAGCAATGTAGCATACGCAAATCATGTCGAGGTCGACGACTCGCTCCGACAGAAATGTAAACTTTGCACTGTCGAGGGTCGAACGGCTCGAACCACAGATGCATCTATTACCTCGCTCGTGAACTATCCTGCGATGCGGTCAACATAAAATAAATAAATACCCTGCTCGCGAATCATACGTGCGAAACAGGTACACATAGAAATACATGCTTAAATAGCCAATTAGGAAATTATCGGAGAACATTTATCCAAATAAAATCCAATTCTCTTTTAACGATTTAAGAAAATTAAGTTTAATTCTTTTAGAAATTCATTTACTAATTCAATGTGATTTAAGCAATTGAAGCTATCAATAAGGTTACAGATATTCCAAATATAGCATGCTTTGGGCCCTAAACTACCCGGACAATAGCATAATAGTAGCTACGCACAGACTCTCGTCACCTCGTGCGTACATAGCCCCACAAATAGGAGCACATAACCAATTAATTTGCTTATGGGGAAAATTCCCTCTTACAAGGTTAGAAAGGAGACTCACCTCGCTCCGAAGATCCATAACCGGCATTCCACGCCCTTCCGAAGACTCGAATCGATGCATAACGCTCCAAAACTAGTCAATAATTATTTAAACCCATTAATAAATACTAAGGTACTCATTATAATCCAATCTATAACAATTCCTAATCCCGATCAAAAAGTTGACAAAAACACTCTTGGGCTCACGTGCCTGGATTCTGAAATTTCTCGAAGATAAAGTTTACCCATGAACTCACGAACTCAAATATATGATTTTCTCTTAGTTCCATCACCAAAATCGTGGACAAATTCTAAGAATACTAATTTTCTAGGTTTTCCCTCAAACCCCAAGTCTTCTACAATTTTCTAGCTCAAATCCATACATAATTGATGTATTTAACTCAAAATGGGTGGGGATATCTTACCTTGTCATTGATGATGAAAAATTCCACTTGAAGCTCTCCAAAATCGCCCATGCAAAATGAAAAAATGGGAGAAGAATGGGCAAATCCCGAATTTAAAACAACTCTCTGCCTCCAGCTATTTCCGCACCTGCGGCCTCTAGACCGCTTCTGCGGTTCCGCAGGTGCGGTTCTGCAGGTGCGGTTCCAATACCGCATCCGCGGTCCTCACCATGATGCCACTCTTCCGCTTCTGCGACTCCACCACCGCAGGTGCGGTCCCAGCTCTCCTTCACCAATCCTGCATCTGCGGCTTCTCTACCGCAGGTGCGGTCCCTTCTCTTCTAGCCCAAAACCGCATATGTGGCTCCATTGTCCGCTTCTGTGGCTCCGCACCTGCGGCCCAATTCTCGCAGGTGCGGTTTTGACAGCAACCAGCCAGTTCAGCCTTCCAAAAATTCCATTTTCGATCCCTTAACCACCCGGAATCCACCCGAGGCCCCCGGGACCCCAACCAATCATACCAACCAGTCCAAAACACGTTACGAACTTGATCGAGGCCTCAAATCATATCAAATAATGCTAAAACCACGAATCGTCCTCCAATCCAAGCTTCATGAACTTTAGAATTTCAAACTTCTATTTTCGATGTCAAAACCTATCAAATCACGTCCGATTTACTTTAAATTTTGCATACTAGTCATATTTGACATTACGGACCTACTCCAACTTCTGAGATAGCAATCCGACCCCGATATCAAAAAGTCCACTTCTGGTCAAACTTCTCAAAAACTTTCAAATTTCAATCTTTAGCCAAATAGCTTCAAAATGACCTATGGAGCTACTCCCAGACTTGGAATCCCAAACAAACATCGATATCACTGAAATGCACTTCAACCCAAACTTATGAAATTTTTTCAAAATGCTACCTCCCACAATAGGCGCCAAAACACTCCCAGGTCATCCAAAACCCGATCCGGGCATACGCCCAAGTCCAAAATCATCACCTGCTGGAACCTTCAGATCCTGATTCCGAGATCATTTACTCAAAATCCCAATCCTAGTTAATTCTTTCAACTTTAAGCTTCCGAAATGAGAATTCACTTTTCAAATCAACTCTGAACTTCCCGAAACTTAATTCCGGCCACGCGTACAAGTCATAATACCTGAAATGAAGTTGTTCATGGCCTCATACTGGTGAATGATGTGCTAGAGCTCAAAACGACTGATCGGTTCATTACAATGTCATTTAAGACTTGCACGCAAATTTTTGTATCAATCCGAGTAGTATAAATATATTTTGTCACATTGGAAGTAAATTGGAGAACTTGGAGTTCGTAAATTTGAATCAATTGGTTTTAGGGTGTGATTCCTAATTTTATATTGTTTACAACGTTCTGAGGGTTCGAGCGAGTCCATTTTATCATTTCAAACTTGTCGGTACATTTGGGTGGGGCCCGGGGGCCCGGAGCGTCAATCAGACGAGGCTCGAGCTAAGTTAAAAATTGGAGGAGGAGCTGAAGCTCTAGCTGCTGTCATAACAGCACCTGTGGTTGGCTGGACGTAGATACGAGTCCGCAGGTGTGGGAAATGACTCGCAGATGCGGCCAAGTGTGGTCAACCCAGAAATCGCAGAAGAGGCGGAACCGCAGAAGCGGAACCGCAGAAGCGGTGAGCCTTCCGCAGAAGGGGCCCAGTTGGCCCAGCCCATATCCGTAGAAGTGAACACCTGCCCGCAGAAGCGAGAACGCAAATGCAAAAATCGCTGAAGGTAGTGGCCTTCATTTAATACAGAAGTTTTTTTCATTTTTGACACATTTTACTCCATTCTTAGGCGATTTGGGAGCTTCAAAATGGGAGATTTAAACCTAGCTTTGTGAGGTAAGTTATTTCTACTTAATGTGAGTTTAATACATAGTTTATGGGTATATTACAACATGTAAATTAGTGGGAATTATGGGTTTTGGATAAAACCTAGGTTTTTGATAAAAACAAGATTTAACCACGAAATTCATTATGAAATGAAGTAAAGAACATGTATTATTGATCCTTAGGTTAGGGGTAACAACTTCCTTCAAAAATTTTCGGAATTCGGGCACGTGGCCCCGGGGATGACTTTTAGGAATCCTGCCTTTGGGTTGGATAATCACTTTAATAGCTAGAATATAAATTGTAAACCTATAATGATTGGTTTTTATAGTATTTGGATAGTTTCGGATCATACGGCTCCGATTTGAGAGTTTGAGCGCATTCTTGAGTGGAAGTAGGATCGAAATGAGGTAAGTCTCTTTTCTAACCTTGTAAGAAGGAAGTTTCCCTATATATGAAATTAACTAATAAATGATTAATTGTGGGGGCTACGTACTCACGAAGTAACGAGAGTCCGTACGTAGCTAGTATTCTTGTTATGTTCGGGTAGTTGTAGGCTTACACCATTCTTTGTGAGTACTGTTATATGATTATAATTGTTGATTTGCATTGAATGGAACTAAGTTGAGGATGTCACGATTTCAAAGACTTCAAGTAAGATTTATTTTGAAAATAATTGTGGAAGTATTAAGATATACTTATACTTAATCGCATCACAAGTATATTCCGCGAGTGGGCTGATTATTTCCATTCCTCTCATGGGAGCGGGCTGTTGGCCTCGGCAGGTTAATAAATGTATACATCGTTCGAGCCATTCGACCCTCGGCAGTGCACAATTTACTTTTATGTTGGATCAGGCAGAACGTACTCATTGGTATTTGTGAGTGATAATAGAACTGGAATCCCTTATAATTCGTATGATTCGTTGCTTGAAAGGTCACATGTTTTAAATGAATAAAGTGCCTAGTTTTATTAATTGGATGAAAGGATTTTCAGTATTATTCTTGTTTGAGCTTGTTGTTATGTACATACATTGTGAATTAAAATATTGAACTTCATATTATTATATTTTCTGGCCCTAGTAAGTGTCGGAGTTGACCCCTCGTCACTACTTCTGCGAGGTTAGGCAAGATACTTACTGGGTATATATTTTTATGTACTCACGCTATACCTCTGTACTTGATTGCACAGGCTTTGAGACAGGTGCATCTGGCCATCAGTTTGGCGCATAGATTGGACTCCTCAGCTTGAGATTTTTCGGTGAGCTGCCCTCTTGAGCCATTCTGCAGTAGATGGACTTTTTCTATGTCTTTACTTTTCCTATTTATTTCCTTTCCGGACAGTAGGATAGCATAGTTTTTTATATTCTACTAGATTGTCCCCATAATTGTGACACCATGTCTTGGCACACACATTAGTACACTATTACTTTTAGGTTGTATTTCTGTTATCATGCAGTTGTTAATTATCGACTGTCTTAAATTAAAGTTAAGTAAGTTTTGGAATTATTTATTAAAATAAATGAGAACTCACTAGTTGATTAGGGTTGGCTTGCCTAACAATAGTGTTGGGCACCATCACGACCTACAATGGAATTTAGGTCGTGAAAATAATCGAGACCGAAAAATATTGCAACAATCATAGTATTATATTTCAAATATTTGAGTGTACAATTTCTATGAATCCTTTGATTCTACTTTTCAATAGTAAATAAAATTTCTTTCGAGCTTAATCTTGAATTTTATTTTATTTTAACCCAAGTGCTTGAGGACTGATCTTGATTTTGACGTCTTTTTAATCCAAGGGCTTGCAGCTTGTTCTTGAATCTTCGTCTTGATCTTTTAATCCTTAGAACACTTGCATGCTTCTAGCTTTTAGATAAATCCGTAACGTTTGATCCACGAGCTCCCTCTTGCTTCTTGTTATAACTTCTGGTGTCTTTTCTGAGTTACGAAGACCCCTATTTATAGCTGTGGAAGGAGGAATTGTGATAAGAATAAATTCTTTCCGACCAATCAAATTGAAGTGCCACATGATTGGCCAGAACATATCACTTTCACATGTGGCGCGATTTCATTAGCCATCTAATATGACTTGACATGCCTTGTCATTTTGACACGTGGCATGATCCTATTGGCTCTTTCGGTTGACTTGGTGTGCCACATCATTTGATACGTAACACCAAACTAGGCCTCTAGGAAGATGACATCTTGGGCTTGATGATGTGTGCTCATCACTTTAGCCCAATTAAATGGGCTAGCACAATGGATTACCTTCCATAACCACAACAAGCTTGTTTATTGCCCCTAGTACCACCACTTTTGCTTTTCCCTGTTTCACTGAAACCCCGCTTGAGGATTCCTTCTCAACTATCACAACTGGTTTATTGTCTGCCCCTTTCAACTTGATCAACGACTTCCCACTAGTTGACTTTTCACTCGGCCTGACTTCACTGGACCTGATCATCATTACAGTATGTGAGGGCTTCTTAGGCTCTCCTCCTTTATGCACTATCTCAGTCATATTGGTCTCATGATGGGACGACAACAGATTCTGGTTGATAGTGAGCATCTCTAGGGCTTGGACCTCGATCCGATGGGTATCAATGAGCTCTTGAATAGCTGTTTTCAATTTCTAGCATTTCTCTATGTCATGCCCCGGAGCCCCTGAACAATATTCACAACTCATCGAGTGGTCAAGATTTCTCGGAAGGGGATTTGGCAGCTTAGGCTCAATCGGATTCAACATACCCAACTATCTCAACATGTGGAATAGACTAGTATATGATTCTCCCAATGGAGTGAAAGTCTTCTCCCTCTGCAACCTCTCATTCTTGAAGGCTTGATTTGGTTGAAAACCTGTTCCAGGGGGATTTCTGTAGGCTCTTGGGGTGGATAGGTATTTTGTGGAGTTGGGTAGGTATTTTGTGATGTTGGCTCACGCCATTTTGCGTGGCCAGGAGGTTGGGTGTATGTTTGAGCATGATGGAAAGAAAAATGGGGATCTGGCGGTGGGTAGTAGTGTTGTGGTGGGCTATATGGAGTGTGGGGGTAAGTTTTGTGGTGGGGTTGAGGCTGGTTATAGTAAGGTGATGGGCCCCTGGACCAAGCTCTTGACTCAATTGTTGCAATGTCCTTTTTTTTCTTCTTTCCCAATACACCCCCAGTACCGTTTTGGATAGCCTGGGTGGTCGCCTTAATTGCTGAGTAGCTCATGATCTTGTTAGATTTGAGTCCTTCCTCTACCATGCTCCCCATTTTTACCACTTCATTAAAGGACTTTCCCACCGCTGACAACAAATGACCGAAATAAGTGGGCTCTAAGGCCTGCAAGAAATAGTCAACCATTTCACTTTCTTTCATCGGAGGGTCAACCCTGGCTGCTTGCTCTCTCCAACGGAAGCCATATTCTCTAAAACTCTCACCGGGCTTTTTCACTTCGTCAATGACAGACGATCCGGAACAATTTCAAGATTGTACTGAAAATGGCAGGCGAATGCTTGGGCTAGATTGTCCCATGTGTACCACCGACCATGATCGTTTCGGGTGTACCATTCCAAAGTTGAGCCACTTAAACTTTGACTGAAATACGCCATCAGCAATTCATGTCTCCCGCCTGCTCCTCTCATCTTGCTACAAAAACCTCTCAGGTGTGCCACTGGATCACCATGCCCGTCGTACAAATCGAACTTGGGCATCATAAAACCTGCTGGCAATTGAACACTTGGGAACTGACATAGGTCTTTATACGCCACACTTACTTGACCACCTAGCCCCTACATATTCCTGAAAGATTGTTCCAAGCTTTTGACTTTCCTAATCATCTCCTCCTGCTTGGGATTATTAGTTGGCTTCTCAGTTTCTGCCGAGAGATCAAAATGAGGAGTGTAAGAACATGGTTCTGGTGCATTAAAGGTAGGTCATGGAGTATAATAGTGGTTGTCGTGAGTTTGGAATAGAGGCTCACTGGAAGATCGGTGTAATACAGCAGGTGGAGGTGCCACAAAAACAGGAGTGATTGGTGGAGAAGGGTATGGGACTTGTTTGGGTGGTGGATCTGGTTGTGTTTGGGAGGTGGTGCCACAGCATTGTTGGTAGGTGGGAAATTCTAGAGATGAGTTCACAATAGGAGGCTTCTGAGGTTGAGCCAACGGTGGGATATAAGCAGGGTTAGCGGGATAAACTGGTAGTGGATGCCCCTTTGACCTGGCTTGGTATATTTCAGCCATTTGTTTCTTTCACTTATACATCTCTTCTTTCATCGCATTAACATCAAATTAATCCACCTCTCTTGACGGATCAACAATACTCGCCTCTAGTTTTTAGTTGGCCGTGTTCAGCTTGTCCTTGGACTGGGTGTTGTAGGAGTGAGGTGCCAGAATGCCAATCAACTAACCAACTATTTGGACTCAATACATCAACAACAACCTCGTTAATGATTAGGGCTTTAATAGATTAGTAACCACACATTTTGGGGCATGAATGCACCTAAGCAGTTAATCATTTCTATTATGTCTTTGATCGGTTGCATGCGTCATCCAGGCTTTCCTTATTTCTATTTGCAACTTCTTTTCTTTTTTATTTTTTTTTCTTTTTTCTTCTATTTTTCATTCTTGCCTTTTATTTCTCTTTGTGTTTATTCTCTCACTTCTCCCTCTTATTTTGCCATTGTTTCCTTGTCTCGGTTTCTTATTTTCTCTCTTTTTCCTTTTTTCCCTCTCTTTTTCTTTTCTTTTTTTGTATTTGGTTACGGTCGAATCTTATGGAAATTGCCTACGTATCATGACCCCGCACGAATCTAACCAAGCGTAGTTTATGGGACATAAATTAAAAATAAATAACAAAATATTTTGGGATTTTTAATTTTTCATATAAAAAAACACATGCTTTGATTACAAAAATTGACAGACTCTGAAAAGATGAAAATACAAACTCAAAAGGACTAACAGACTCAAAATAAACTGACAAAATTTAACAGTGATAAAGTACAGACTCAAACAATGATCACGAATACATTAATGCCTCCAATACTCCTGGGGCCCGCGGGGCATCGTTCGGCCTCACCACGGGCCTATATGCAAGATCCCCTTGGAGCCTCTCCAAATCACTCATTATTTGCCGGAGAAATATCATCACTTCCGCAAATAATGTGGTACGAGTCATATCCTCACATGCTTGACACTTTACAACAATATAATTGGCAATGGCCCTGACCCTCTCTTGGATCCTACCTTTTTCCTAAAGCAAACGCCCGATCGGCTGATTCTGGGCTTCTAACACCTGAGTGTCATGGAGATGTTGATTTTGTAACTGTTGCACTTCCTCCTCCATTTGATCCATCAAGTCATAACAGTGTTCCCTGTCAGCTTTAAAATCCTTGGCTTTCTTGATTATTTTGTTCGTAACAGTGATGACCTTTTTCTTTAACCCCGCAACCTCATTGTCGTATTGCTCTTTTAACTGTCTAACTAGGCATGCTCTTTCTTCCGCATTCTTAGCCAATTGTGTTTGAGCCCCGGCTAGTTCATCCTCCGCTTTGTTCAAATCAAAACCATAATCATCCACTTTCTGCCTGAGGTTTCTTATAAGCTTTTCTCCTTTGCACTTCTGGTGGGGTTTTCGGCTGCTATTTTCATTTCTTTGATTTGGGCTCGAAGGGCTTCATTTTCTGTGGCTATCTTCTTATTTTCACCCTCATCCTCTGAGGCTTACAAACCATTCTCAAATTGAAGGTCTTGGACTTGCTTTTCTAGCCTGCTTATGGTGGCCCTATATTCATTCTCGTTGGCTAACCAAGCCCACTGTTCTTGTGATGACTCGACAAAATCTTGAAGGTGGGGTCTTTTGGCCGGCCTCCCAAAAGCAATTTCCCTTCTATAGCAAGCATGGTACCCTAGTGAAACTTCTCTTTTGGATCGATCACGTACTAAAGTATTTACTGCCAAGTATTGACACTCGCTCCAAATCTGGCGGACTGCTGCTTTAGGAAACTGGCCATCACGACCAATCTCGACTACTTGGGCACTAAGATCTTCATCTTTTGGCACTATTTGGCATCTCCCAAGCTGTCTCAAAACCCGATATAGGGCATAAGGCTGGATGCTCCTAAGACCCATCAAGAGGAAGTGAGGCCCGGTAGCTAGCATATATATGATCTCATCCACAGGCAACCATCTAAACGTCCACTCTTTTTTGCTAGCAGTGACATAACGGAGGTGTGATATCCACCCTATGACCCCTTCTGGCAAGCTGATCCTATCAATCCTCATATAAAATTCCTCTATGCAGGTTTTCTCTATTGACCCACAACTCATGAATTGAGGACGATGGCATGGGTATTCAATCATCCACATTTGCAGCAACAAGTTGCACCCCTCAAAGAAGTCTCTTCCGGCTTTGCAGGTTGTGAGAGCGCGGAAGATTTCAGCTACTATCATAGGTGCAAGGGTGCTTTTGGCCTAGGTAAGTAAAGTGCTGAACACCCTAGCTATTCTTATGTTGATATTTCCATCTTTCCTAGGGAACACCAGAAGTCCCAAGAAGACCACCATAAAAGCAAAACACCTATGTTCATCTCATTTGAGGCGGTACCATTTTCTACATATTTTGTTTTCTGGATTATTGAACCCTCCTATGTGACCGTATCTCTGGTATATAAATTGTGGGGTACAAAAACCAGCTGCCAAATCTGGGTTATGGACCCCTACTTATCTTTAATGAATCTAGGAATCTGTGCACGACTACAGTTCTCGGAGCAACCAGCTACTTGTGTCTTAGAGGAACCTCAGTACTCCCAATATACCCGGCTATTCTTCCAGTGATGGGGTGGGTTGAAAATCTAAAAAATGAAACACGTTGTGTGCCGGGTCCCAGAATGTAACCAATGCCTTTATGATGTCTCCCTGGGCCTAATCTTCAGCAACCGGTAAGACCTCCCAAATATTGTTTAACCTTGTTTTGCCCTTGTTTACCCAGATCATGCCACCACATATGCAACACCAAAGGGATCTTGTTCATGATTGTTATTGGCAAATTTTGACTCGTGCTCATTCTGCACATTTATTAGGGTGATTAAGCAAAAAAATTATGATTCATTTGACTCAAAACTATGCTAACACTTTTTCAGATTTTCATTTCAAAAGTAAAAACCCTATTTAGCAAATACGGCCTTTTAGGGCTTCCAGGAGGAAGATTTTAAGGCTGTGCTTGCTACCAGCTAAAAATTGAAAAAGAGACCAAAGGCGGCTTTTCTTGCGAAAACAGCCTTTCGGCGCCCTTTTAGGGACATTCGGCTATTTTGACAAGAATGACATCGCCTTACTTATTTATCATAAATTTTTGTTCTTTTGGGCTAGTTTTGTGTAAGGGGAGTTGGAACCGATGAGGGTTGCCTACGTATTTACCCGATGAGGGTTGCCTACATGATCCAGAAAATTAAAACTGACATTAATCATCCTGAAATAACAACTAATCCTATGCGTCAACTAATTGTAAAATGCAAAACATATCATTTATACTACCAATTACTTAGTGAATTCAAATTGAGATGAACATGCTCCAGACATTATCAACACCCCTGAAGTGAATATATAGACCCACTTTTCAATCACATGGACTTGTTTTAACAAATGAGCAAAACAATAACGATAAGGAAAGACACATATGCAAGCTCTAACTTCACTGAACATTCATATTTGCTAAGGAAACACTAAGACTCTCCCATGTTCATCGTAACACAGCATTATTAATTTAATTTCTAAGAGATACATCCCAAGCATAATGAATCAACAAATAACTGGCCAAATCCAATTACAAATATGAATGTTAGATCACAATTCTAATTAAAACATGGATGCCTCAGCATAGTTCCTGAAGCTTCACAAGTTAACAGCACAGACCTACCTATACAAGCCATAATTATAAAGATAGATCACTATATTAATTAACATTCCTAAGACTGAACATTATAAGCACAAATGAGGTAGGGCAGAAGAAACAAAATTCATCATGGATCTCATCATTTTATTCAGATTCCAGAGCCAGACTTCAGTTATATCCAAGTGATGTCCATAGGGCTGCGTAATATCTGGAAAGGAGATTGGAAAAGGGGTAAGGTTCAGCAGTAGAAATCAATACCACAATAGCCAGCAAAAATCGCTCCAATCCCATAAATAAATCTAACAGCTTAATATCTAAAGTTCAAACAAACAACAACCCAGCAATCTTTCAAACCAAGGCTTTTGATGACCACTTTTAATCCATTTCTCAATCGGATGGATCAAAAACAGTTTTATAAATTGAAAAGCAATCAAAACTACTGAGGGAATCTAGTGAAATAGTAAGATTTTTCTGTAAATGAATTAGAGTGTTCCACGCCGCTTTAAATGAAAGGCAAAGGGTCTTTATATAGGCATTCCTAGCACAGCCTTGGCCTGACTAAGCAATTCCCCTTTTACCCCTCTTTTTCGAATGTTTTACCCTTTTTAGCCCTCTAAAATATCTGAAAACCCCTGCTCCTTAACAAACTAGTGCTTATCTTATCTTCTAGAGCCTTCCCCCTAACAGAAATGATTCCCTCACATTATGAAGTCCCTAAACTGACCTTTGTCCAACCAATTATTACTACTCATGCCCTTCCCTTTGAGACCCCTAAAGCTTCTAGGCCTACAATTGACCCCTCTATAGATTTATGAAGTGTGACTAACAGGATTACTCAAATGCAAGGGCTTCAATCAGATCAGAAGTTAAATTCCTGAAAGAAATTCAGAAAATTTTGAAAATAAACTGACCAAATACAAAATCCCTCACATGATTACTAGGCCAATACTTAAATAAAGACAAAAATCCACACAACTTATCACAATTAACTAAAACTAAACATGATTCAAACAAATTTAAATCTAAATTAACTGAAATGAAACATTTAAGCTAATTAATCACAGAAACTAAAACAACAAAAACAAGCGGATCAAGAAACTTATATAGTTCAATTGATAGGAGAATAGAAAGAGGACTTAGTTAGAACCTAGAACACCCACATGAATTTTTCAACCCAAGAGAAAGGGGATGACGAGGAAGATGGATCAGTTGAAAGAAAATCATAACGAATGAAGAAGAACTTACCTAGTTGAACAGAATCGAACCCAGGACTCGAACCTCTTACTTCGTTCCAAATAGCGTCACCCATTTGTTCTTGGAAAGAACAAATAGACATCGTTATTAGGGGACGAAACCAACCAAAACTCGAGAAAGAAGAGTAGAGACCCTCATACACTAGTTTAGGGCTTGGACTTCTTGAACTCAAAACCCTAGATCTAAAATTCGAATGGTTTTGGGGGTATTTGAGAGGAACTGGATGTGGATTTAGGATAAGGGAATGAAGTGGTTATAGGGTGTGATTTTGGGGCGGTTTGTTGATGGTGCTGCCACCGGAGAAACTGTGGCGGAGCTAGGGTTCATGACTTCAACCAAAGATTCGAGGAATTTCGGTGAGTTTTAAGGGAAATTGGGTGGGGATTTGAGACGAGGAGGTGAAGGGGGAGCTGTGTTATTATTTTCACGGCGATTGAACGCCGGGCGTCGTAGTAGGCGATTTCTGGCGGGTGGCAGGAGGTGGCTCAGGGCGGAGTGGTGAGAGACTGTCGTGGGGGGAGGAGGGTGTTATGAGATGGGGGGTGGGGCATTCGGACTGTAATATATCAAGAAGATCTCACTTCTGAGCCATTAGATCGATTAACCACGACGGCTCAGATTGGCCCTACATGAAACTAGGTCGTTTGGTCTTGAAGGGAGACGAGTCAGGACCGGGTTTTGGGGAGACTGGGCTGGGTTTTGGGGATTGTTTGGATGGGTATTAGGGAATCAGACCTGGGCTGGGGTATTGGCATTAGAGACTGGCCCAAATCTAATATTCTCACCCTTTTCTTTTCTATTTCAAACAAATTAAACGAAAAAAAATTTTCTTCCCTTTTTTTTTGTTCTTTTTGAAAATTAAAATAAAATCAAAGTTCAATCCGAAAACCAAATTAACCTAAAAAAGAAATCATAATTAAACCTAAACAAAATTATCACAATTAATTAAAACCAACTAAAAGAGAAACTACTCAAAATTAAAGTTAAAATCAAAAGTTGTGAATTAAACTATTTTTTTGTGATTTTTCCCTTTTTTATAAAATAACTTAATTACTAATCAATCCTAAAATATTGAATTAAATCATAAATGCAAATACACACATCTTTTGTATTTTTTATTTAATTAAAATGTACAATCAAAATGCAAACAAGTAACTGAAAATGCCACGATAATCCACAAAATTGTAATCACTGAAAGAAATTATTTTATTTTGAATTTATGAGAGTAATTCATATAGGGCAAAAATCACATGCTCATAAATTTTACTATGCTAAAGGGCTTCACATAACAGTTAAAGTCACAAATAACACTCAAGGGTACTAAACAATAATAAAATCACATATTATTATACGTACAACACTAAAGTCACATATAACACTAATTATTCAATAAATTAATAATATATAATTTTTATAATTTTTAGCATATAAATAAACTAATCCAGATAAAAATAATTATATCACAAAACGATTAAAAAAATATACAACATAGTAAAAACAACTAATTAATACTTGATATATACATGAGTTGTACTAAAAAGTGAGTCGAAATACCTTGACTTAGAGTTTTTTAAATTGTGAAAAATTGATGATTTGACCACTGAAACGAGCAATAGAAGAGATCCACTACATGACAATACCTTGGATCCGGTGTTAGCTCGCTAAAATACGGAAGAAACACAATTTTTTGGGGACATGTGGACTCCAATGGATATTTTTGCTTTAAAAAAAGGGGGGAGGGGGGAGGGGGGAGGACCGTATAAAAGTGATGTCGAGGAAGATGGTTGTGCCATTTTTTATATGAGTATAGTGCATATTTGGGATGCGCTATACTTACCTGTGTTTTCAACTTCAGTTATAGCGTATTATGTATATGCTCTATACTTATTTTTTGACCGCCATTTAAAACTCAAATATAGCATATGTATGGCATGCGTTATACCTTAACGGACAAATGTGTCATTAAGGTATAGCGCATGCAACCTATGCATTATATATAAATTGGTCATCAGTTGATGTTTTTTTACCTTTTTTGTGTTTTGAGTCCAAAAAAAATACTTTGGTTCTGGACTCATGAAAAAGATCCTTTTGTTGTTTTAACATGTATAAATAGTCATTGTTAAAATTGGAGAACTCCCCGCAGGATCCATTTCAACAGTTGTTGTTTTTTCTGAAAGGCTTTGGCATTTTGTTTTCATGAAAGCTGCATATGTTGAATTTAAGTAGGGCTGTCAAATTTGGCCCAAGCTCAAATGACCCACCCAACCCGTTCAAGGTTGGGCTGGTTATTGATCCGTTCATTTATTGGACTCAACTCATTTCAACCCATTTAAAGTTGGGTTGATTTTTAGTTCAAATTGATCCACGAGTAACTTTGCCCAAATATTTTTAAAATAATCATTTTTTGATATGTTATATATCACCATAACAAAAGAAAAAAGTATTTTATTTAGTAATATACAATTCATAAGAAAATAATACATATTAATTAAAATTTGGTAAGAGTTGGGTGAGTTGACTATGATCTAAATTTTAGCCCATATTAACCAACACATCTTAACCTGACTAACTTTTGGGCAGCTCAATAAACCGTTCATTATTGGTTCAACCCATTTTAACCGGTACAAAATCGACCAACCCATTCATTTAACACCCCTAAATTTAAGGAAAGATCAACGTCTCCCTTTCCCGTGAAATTGTATAGCTTGTTGATGAAGAAATTGCAATGTCCAACTCCAATTGTGCCCATGTTTTAATTTAGAGTTTAAGTTCTGTACAAAAAATCCCATGAATATTGCGTGTTTGAATTTAGCGTTTAACTTTTGTACACTAATCATGTATGATAATTTATACTATTTGGTTCTTGGAGTGACCTATAACAATGTATAATTGTGCATAATAAGCCTAATTTGATAATCAAATTATGTGGCGATATTGGATTTTCGAGAGTCAAATGAGTTTTTTTTCGCCGCGACTTTTTCATATGCCTTCTAAGTATTTTAATTATTAATTATTCTGACTTATATTATCTTTCACGTTGTTACCAAATATATAAATTTTTGTTTAAAGAACTTAAAGATTATGTGTCCCAAATCATGGTCAAAATTTAAAAGTTTGACTATTGAAATCTAAACCATAACAAATAAATTGGGACAGAGATATTACATTAATATTCTAAGTCTTTACACTATATATCTGTATACGGTGGAAATCGGAGCTACTCGATTTTGTTCTTCAATGGAAAAGGTGATACCACATCGCGAGGTCAGGACATCGAGCTCGGTATTGAGGCTCCTTTGCAATATCGAGGTCAAGGTCGATAACTTTAATTCAAGGTTGGAAGAAGGCCCACTTTTAGATAATACCGTTATAGTTCGGTAATAGAAAGAGCGAGATTACTGCAATGGCCCAAAGATCATTGCGTAAATTTCGGAACGGATTAGTCCTTGGCGGTTAGACAACTGTCCAATAGAATTTTCTACTATAATTAGAAGTGTACCTTATTTAGGACTCCCCTACTATATAAAGGGGAATCCATTCATTTGTAGCACATGATTCATTAATAAGAGAATATAAATTCATCACTTTCTTGCTTACTGTTCATTAGAGTTGCCTTATAATTTCCTGTTCTTACTAGCCCACCTCGATACTGTCATAGCTCGAGGTGGAGACTTGGCTTTCACACTGGTTTGACTTACTTCGTTTTCAGTTTATATATTTAATTTCCTTTTTATCAATTGGTATTAGACTAAATCACATATCTTTAAAACCATAATATAATTTTAATTGTTACTCGGTTTTTTGGGTAAACAGTTTGGCGCCCACCGTGGGGCTAAGGATAATAGTGATTGTTTCAGTACTGATTTTTATAACACACGTTATTTTCACACGTGTTTTTTCAAGAATTTCTGTTCTCATATGGTGATGATGGTCTTGGATTTCACGGGGAAAATGATAACGTAATTGCTCCAGGAGCTAGGGTGCCACCGACTAATCTCGGGGGAGTGTTGATCGATCCAGTCAATATCAGTTCACACATCGCTTTGAATGCGGATTTAGGTACAGACCCCAAAAGAAGATGCTCAAGGAGCTCAACAAAAGAATCAAGTCGAAGAGAAGAAAATGATAGATAATGATAAAAAGGTAGAAACATACAACTCTCAGGTTGATAAGATACTAGGGTCACCCCTGATCTTAGAATGTTTAGATGGAAAAAAGTTCACGCAAAAGCCTTTTCCTCAGATTGCAGCTCCAAAGCCCATTCATAAAAAATTGGTATGCTGGATATACCTAAATACAACAGGACAACCGATCCTAACGAACACATCACTTTGTACACATGCAAGATTAAAGAAAATGACTTAAATGAGGACAAGATCGAGTCTGTTTTATTGAAAAAATTTTAGGAAAACTTGTCAAAGAGAGCAAGGATTTGGTATCACAACCTACTGCCAAATTTTGTCGAATCATTTTCCATGTTAGCAGATGCCTTCACAAAGGTGCACGCCAGGGCCATAAAGGTCGTAACAATAAAATCAAACGTTTTTAAGATAACACAGCGGGGTGATGAAACACTGAGGGAGTTCGTATCCTGATTTCAAATGGAATGCATGGATTTGGAACTGGTTATCGATAATTGGGCCGTTCAAGCTTTCACCCAAGGGTTGAACGAGTGAAGTTTGATAGCATCACGACAGTTGAAACAAAACTTTGTTGAGTAACCTTCTATAACCTGGGCAGATGTGCACAACCGATATCAATTGAAGATCAGGGTCAAGGACGACCAATTAGGAGCCTTTTCTAATTCAGTACATCCAAACAGGTTAGCAGTTAAAACCCAGAGGGACATCGACAAGGAACCAAGGTCAAATAGGGAGTGATATCAACCATATATCGCGGATCGAAAGAACAATGGCTCGGGATGCAATCCTCCTCGGAATGATCAAGGACAAAATTCTAGGAGACTTATTGTCACGACCCATATTTTTCCTACCATCGGGCGTCGTGATGGCGCCTACTAACAAAGTTAGGCCAGTCAAACATTAAACACTCTTTATCCAACCTCAACAATATAATATTCTAACAACAATTAAATAGGTGCGGAAGACTTTAAGTTTAACAAAAATGATATAAAAATTTGCGGAAGTTTGAAACACATTACTACCCAAAATCTGGTGTCACTAGGTCACGGACTACTATAGAATACTACAAACAAGTCTGAATGAAAGAAAAAAAAATACATATGTCCATTTTGGTACAATAAAAACAAACTGAAATAAAGGAAAGGGACTTCAGCCTGCGAACGTCAGCTAGGCTACCTCGAGAGTCCCTGGACTGAAGATAGCTTTTAGATAGAAATCCTATTGCTGCTGCCCAAAAGCTGCTCCTGGATCTGTGCACAAAGAAATGCACATAATGTAGCATCAGCACAACCGACCCCATGTGCTGGTAAGTGCCTGGCCTAACCCCGGCGAAGTAGTGACAAGGCTAGACCAAACTACCAAAATCAACCTGTACAATCCTCTATACATATATACAATAAAAGGAAAAGAAATACCAAAACTAAACAGTTAAAAAGGAAGGGAAACATACTGTGGGGGAGCACAATTTGAGTATAAAATTCATCAGCGTAATTAAGAAACAGGGCACAACAATAATTATCAAAGAATAAGAATTCAATAGTTGCACGGCATCAACCTTCGTGCTTTTACTATCATCCTCACCCAAAGCAATCGAATAAAATGCATGGCATCACCCTTCGTGCTTTCCCTCACATAACTCTCATTTCATGGCACGAAATGACCCTTCGTGCAATATTAGTCACATCAGAGCACGGAATGTTCCTTCGTGCATAAACAGTCAAAACATAGCACGGAATGACCCTTCGTGCCAATATAATCAAAAATAGCACAGAATGACCCTTCGTGCGTTAACACTCTTACTCACCCAAACAACATTCACAACCAAACGGGCGACAGAAAAATAGACAATAATAATAAATGTCCTGGCAAGGGAATAACACAATTAACAATTAAATCTCGACAAGGGAAAAACATTCAGTATATTTAAACCATCCCGACAAAGGATCAATCACAACTCTTTTCAATACTTTCATCTCTTACTCAGTGGTATTTATCATTCGAGCCAACACTCCAAAGTATTAATATTTCATGATTTATCCTCAAACTCTTCACATTATGTAGTTATCATTAATTAGCTTAGAAGAGTTCCAAATTATCTCAAAAACAAGTACAAACAAGGACCCACGGTTATGCTAGACTCCGGTATATAGATACTCGTCACCATGCTTATGCACCGCACTCGATCAATTAGCAAATAGCAATTATAACAATCTAATCCTATTTCCTCAAGCCAAAGTTAGATCAAAAACTTACCTCAAATGCTCCAAAAGTTCCCTCAAGCCTCTAGAATAGCTTTACCCCTCGAATTCACCACAAAACCGCTCGAATCTAGTCGCAAATTGCTTGAATGAATCAACAAATGTGTGACGACCCAACCCGTCGTCTCATGAGTTACTACCCTATTCTTCCCATTTTTTGCTTTCTTATGTTTCATTAGCGGTATTGAGTGCGTTAGAATTTATTTGGAATGATTTTGATAAGAAATGAGACACTTTGTCTCTTTTAAGAAGGCTTAAGTTGGAAAAGTCAACCGGATGTTGACTTGTGAGTTAGAAGGCTCGGAATTAAATTCCAATGATTCGGTTAGCTCCGGGTGATGATTTAAGGCTTCGGAGCGCAATCAGAAGTAATTTTGGAAGTCCGGTGAAGAAGTTAGCCTAGTTTGGCGAAGTTAGTATTTTGGCGATTTCCGGTTGATAGGTGAGATTTTGATACGATGGTCGGAATGGAATTTCGAGAGTTGTTGTAACTTCATTAGGTGAATTGAGATATGTGTGCAAAATCAGGTTATTCGGAGGTGATTTGGTTGGGTTTTTGATCAAATGCGTGTTTCGGAAGTTTTAGAAGAACTTAGGCTTGAATCCGATGTAAATTTGGTGTTTTGAGAGTGAAACTAAGTTTGCATGATCATATGTGACATGTTAATATGTTCGTATGTGGTCCTGAGGAGCTCGGGTGAGTTTCGGATAGGTTTGGGTTGCGTTTTGCTCGTTTTTCTTATGCTTCGACATCGTTTCTTCACGCATAAATGATATCATATTGAACAAATGAGCTCCGATTAATGTTTTGAATAAAGCATTAGATCCGTATTGTAATTACGGACCCGTAACAAAAAGAATCATCGAATTTGGACATCGTATGAGGATTTTATGGCCATTTTACTAAGGTTGCCCAGATTTTCAGGTTAATGACGAAATTGCCCCTGACGGCGTATTAAAAACCTGCACTATTTGTAAATCTTAAAACCTACATATCTCCTTCATTATAAGGTCAAATTGAGTGATTCAAAAGTCTAAATTCATTAGAATTTCACAAGGAATCCAATGGGAGCAGTAAAACACGTGAAAAGCATACCTATAATGAGCAGGTCGAGTTTTCTTCCAATTTTGGAACGGGAAGAAGCTTCTGATGCGATTTTTAAGAGAGAAAATCAGTGGGTATCACTGAGGTAAGTGATTTGATTATTAAAACTCATTATGGGAGATTATAGACCATAATCCCATTCTTTAGTTCATGAAAAACAGTAGAAAAATAAGATTTTGAGGTATGAAATTATGAGACCTTTAGGGGTCGATTTGAGGGGTCAAACGGACTCCGATTTTGGTGTTCTTTATATATACTAAATCGGGAGAAGATGAAGAATACTTTCCTGTAAAAATTTCTGAGTCTAGAGAAGTGGGCCCGAGGCTCGGTTTTGTCAATTTCGGGATTATTGATATTTTTTGATTAATTTCGATTGGGTTGTGTTTCTTTAGCATATAGTAATGTATTCGTTGTGGTTTTGACTAAATTCGACGCGCGAGGAGGCGGATTTGAGAGGAAAAGGCATGGCAGACTAGTTTTGCGGCCGGCTTGAGGTGAGTAATAGATGTGGATGATGACCTGAGGGTTTGAAACCCCGGTATATCACACTGTGACGCTATATTGAGGCGAGATACGTACTCTATGGCGAGTACGGGGTCGTTTGTGATTGGAGGACTATGGCTTAGACCGTCCGAGTGATGTTCATAATATGCATTGACTAGAAATTAATTGGTAAACATCCTACTTGGATTGCTATGAGCATATTTGGGCTGCGTGCCGATTATTTGGATCCCGTAGGGATTATTATCACTGTTTCCATGATGCTTAGCATGTTTTCATGATATCAGTCCTGAGTTAAACACTGTCTCGAAATGATTAGTAAATTTCTAAGGTTTTAAATCACTTAAACTATAATACCTGTTAAATGGAACCGAAAATGGTAAACTTGATTGTGCCCGTGTGGCTTGCATGCATATATAACTGGACTGATTGTGGACCGGGCTGCACGCCGTAGCAAATGCTTTGATTATATTGCGCTTGGGCTGTATGAGCCCCTCCGGAGTCTGTACACACCTCCAGTGAGCGCCGTCGACGTTAAATGGATCGGGCTACGCGCCGTAGCGGTCATGTTCATTTCATTGCATTCATGCATTGTTATTTACTTGTTCTACCTGTCATTACCTGTTGCTGTTCCAATAATGAATGTGTAGACAAATTGGTTATAGCTTTGCTTTGTGCTATATTTGGGATTTCTTATTGTCAGACATTATACATGCCTATTACCACTGAGTTGGAAGTACTCACTTTAGTCCCTGCACCTTGTGTGCAGATTCAGGTACTTCGGGAGCCTAGTTGAGCTAGTTGCTGTTTTCCAGAGTTTTCAGGAGTTGTCGAGGTAGCTGCTTGACGTCCGCAGGACCCAACTCATCCCCTATCCCTTTATTATTTCCGTACTTTAGAACATATTTTTTTTTTGAGGATTCTTGACTCGGTATTATTTAGAGGCTCTAGACTCATGACCCTCAGGCCTTTGGGAGTTACAGTTTATGTTAGTGTTTCGTATTGTTTTTATTTGAGTATTTCAACTATGAGTATTGATATTTGATTTAAGTATTTAATTAATTGGTTTTGAGCTTCATGCTCGGGTTGAGAGAGTGGGCTTTCCTAGCATTAGTGTTGGGCGCCATCACGACCGGGTTTGGGGTCGTGACAAAATGCTAATTGAATCAACCTGAATGCATAAAAACGAATTTCCTAAAGTTTTCCTCAAAAATTCCCAAAATGCCCCCAGGCCCACGTGGTCAAAACCCGAGGTTCGAACCAAAACCCGGTTACCCATTCCCCCAGGAACTCAACTATATAATTTATTTTGGAATCGGACCCCAAATTGAGGTCCAAAACCCAAATTTTAGATTCCCTAGGTCCTACCCTAAGTTCCCAATTTCCTCCATTTAAAATCTTTGTTTGGAAGTTGAAATTATGTTTAAGGATGATAAGGAGTAAAGAATATAGGTTAGAAATCACTTGCCAATCGTTTTGAAGAAGAAGAATCATTTGGAAAATCGCCTCTTATGTTTTAGGTCTTGAAAAAAGTGTAAAATGACTGAAAATCTCGGATTTATATGCTTCACTGAAGGCCCGGCGCGGATCGCACAAAAATGTCCCACGNAGCCAATGGACTCTCTGAACATGGCCACGCGGACCGCATAGAAATGTACCGCAGCCGCGTGGCTTCCAGCGCGGACCGTGCGGAAATGACCGCGGTCGCGCTGGGGCCTGCAACACTGCAACATCTGGCACTTTTAAGCCTAAGGTCTCCCGGGACCTACTCAAAACTCACCCGAGCCCTCAGGGCTCCAAACCAAACATACACGTAACTCCAACAACATCCTACGGACTTACTCGCGCGATCAAATCGCCAAAATAACATCATTTACATAGAATCGAGCCTCAAAACTCATGATTTTCATTTCAAAGTTCATAACTTCCAAATTTTCTATTTTTAGTCCGAAACACGTCAAACGACGTCCGTTTTAAACCAAACTTTACAGATAGTGCTTAACCCATATTTAAGACCTGTACCGGGCATCAGAACCAAAATACAAGCCCGGTACCTATATTTTCTAACTCGTTTTCATTTTTATTTTTCCTTAATAATTTCATAAAATAATTTAACAAAAAAATTCTTTTATCGGGGTTCTAGACATCGAATTTCGACTCCGGGCACATGTCCGAGTCCCATATTTTTCTACGGACCTCCTTGGGACTGTCACATCACCGGTCCGGGTCCGTTTACCCAAAATGTTGACCAAAGTCAACTATATCAATATTAATATCATAATTCTTCAATTTTTCACAGAATTCATATATTTTAACATAAAAATTTTCCGGCTTCACGCCCGGACTGCGCACGCAAATTGAGGCAACTAAAAGTGAGGTTTCCAAGGCCTCTAAAGCGTAGAGAAAGGGAGAAATACGGTGATGATGCCTTTGGGTCGTCACATTCTCTACCTCTAAAAAAACCGTTCTTCCTCGAACGGACAAAAGAAAGAAGTACCTGAGTCAGGAAATATATGAGGGTAACGGCTCTGTGTATCAGAGTCGGACTCCAGGTCGATGCCTCAGGAGGCTGACCTCTACACCGAACACGCACTGAAGGAAAACTCTTCGACCTCAACTGTCGAACCTGCCGGTCTAGAATAGCTACCGGCTCCTCCTCGTAGGACA